>JZKD02S0686103.1:0-15310 GCA_000966675.3 Picea glauca
TAGAGAATGATTGTTTACACAATGGAGAATCTAATTTCCACCCTCGATGAAGAACCCTCGTAGAATAAAGTTTAAACACAAAGTTACAACTTTTGGCCATGACGTTATTCCACAAAAAACCTTCTAAGATTAAAACACATAGGGTTCGAGAAGAAAATTCTTTGTTTACATATCAGATGGAGGTAGGAAGGAAAAGAGAAATCATGAAGCGACAGAGCCCAATTTCAATCGAACTCTATCTTTATTACAGTAGTCTAAGCTCCTACTTAAGATCCTTTACAAAACAGATAATAAGTCTTTCCAAAAGATTCAGTGATCGGGAGGGTACATATAGAGTCTATGTATCTTTACCAGATAGGGTAACCACGTAGGACAAAGAAAGAATAACTGGCATAGAAGAATGCTTACCTTTCAAAGAATCTGACCATTTTTCTCTGAAGACACTCCTATAATCGATGTGAGTCCCAACTTCACGATGGTTGGTCATTACATTCAGCCGAAGAGTAACAGAGGTTGATTGGCCAAGTTCTGTGTATACACATGGATAGGAATTGACAAAACAACACTGGAAAACCCCTAATGAGTCGAGTAATGGACGAGTAAAGAATCTATGCCAAGGCCATGTGATCGATTTGAGGTGGCAAGAGTACAGTGGGTGCGAAGGCAGAACATTAATCAAAGGAGTACACCACAGGGTCTTTGTTTAATATCATAGGTAGGGTCTTTAAAACTTGACAGTATGCTCCTGTCACCTTACTTAATTCTCATTTATGGAGAAGAATAAGTGCAGACCAGTTAGGTTTAGAACGCTCTCCTTTGGTCATTCTGGTTATGTTTTAACACTTAACCGTAGCCTAGTAAATGATTGAATATTGTTAGTTAACATGGGGTCAATCAAATAGTAACCATGCCCCTTTGCGCTAATCACTTTGTCTCGAGTGTTAATACTTATATAAACAATCACCACGATATTAACGAATGATCATGGTGTTATAGGTTATGTGTTATACGATAGAATTTGCACAAATAGGAAAAAGGTCCTATAGTTTACAAAAGGAAAACACCTTGTATTCTAGAATGAGGACCAAAGAAATATAAGCCTTGAGTAATAGTTTCACCCCGCTCTTATGGAGGGTAGAGTGGCAGGTCCTACTAGATATGTGCACCTAGACAAGAAGTGGCAAGACCAAGTTATGGATGCCAAGAGGGTAGTGAAACCTCTACATCATGATGTTATGATTGAAGTTATGAAGTTTATGTTTGAATCTACGATTGTTAGAAGTTCTCTTTTGTTTAAATCCAATGATAAAAATTAGCGACCTTATAAAAGTTTTTTTTTTTTTTTATCACATAATATGGGAAACATTACATATGGTATCAGAACCAAGGTTACAACACTTGGACCTTGAACAGAGCCAAATGAATTACTTAGCACATATCTCTGTCTATGTAAAACTAACAAACCATTATTGTTACAAACAAAAAACTCCTTTTTGTTTTGTGTTAATTATGGCAGCCCAGGATGAAGTAGAAATCAGTCTTGAAGAGAATCCTGTACAAGGAACTCCTGAAGATCAGAGATAGAACAATGATGAAATCTCACCTACCGAGGTTTTGGAAACGATGAGAAATCTCATTGTTGAGTTGCAGGTTTTCAAAGTAGACAATGAGAAACTGAAAAAGGCACAGCAGGAACAAAAGGAAATAAATGAAGTCTTGTTGTGAAGTATCGTGACAAAGAAAACCCCAAAGGATGATAACCAGGAAGAAGAGGTTAGTAAAAGGGCCTCCAAGAATTTTGGTCTTGAAGCAGAGAAAGGGGACAGTTCATCTGAAAGTACACCTCCAACAAAAGATAAAACTAAAACAGATAGAAAAAGGAAACATGTGGATCACCTTGAAGGAGAATTTAAGAAAATCAAACCATCTACCTTTGATGGGGAATCCAAAACAGGGGAGGAAGCTGAAGCATGGTTATTAGACATCAAGAATTATTTCCAGATATACAACTATTCCAGCAATATGAAGGTTAGAATGGCCATCTATAATCTGAAAGGAAAAGCTAGCATTTGGTGGCAAGACCTGAAATTGGCCAAGGGACTAAAGGAGAAACATATGGAATGGTCAGACTTTAAGAGATACTTTAAGAAACAATACCTATCTGAAATTTACTATGAAAGAAAAACTAAATAATTTTATGAACTACGACTTGGTCAAATGGCTATGGAAGATCTGATAAACAAATTCCTGGAATTACTAAGGTTCGTACCTTATATCTGGGAGGATAAAGTGAAAATCTAGTGATTCCTAAGTTGTTTACCACAGTCCTACAAGGACATAATCAAATTTGATAATCCCAATTCCTTGAGTGAAGTATTCAGGAAAGCCCAAATGTGTTACGACCAATACAAACAACAGACATAATTTTCCAAGGCTCTGAAAGACAAGAAACATGACCGAATGAACTAGCAGAAGAAGGTATACCAACCAACCCCCTATCAGAACGTAGAAAAAATCTTTCCAAGGAAAGTTTTTCACTCCAACAATCCAAACATGCAAGGAGGCAGTAAACCGGTAAATCTAGGAACAAAGAAATTTGGGGATAGCCCCCATGAACTACTAAAATGATGGCAATGTGGAGAACCTCATCTAAGGAGGAACTATCCAGGTCTGATTGCAGCAAACAAAACTACTATTCACAATTTACAAGAAGCCTCTACAGTAGGGGATGTAGGTAGAAGCTTACATCGGATCAATGCAGTCGTGGATGGTCGATAAGTTGACCACCAGTTCTCTATGGTGGAAATTGAAGGTAAAATCAATAACACTTGAATTTTTTTTTTAATAGATCATGGAGCTACATTAAGTTATATCATGCCTGGTATATTGGAGTCAAATAAACTTAATAAAATAAAACACGCAAAATCTTGGCTGGTACAACTAGCAATAGGAACATAAAGAAAAGTTGTCGACTTTATTTCGAATTATGAGTTTAGTTTAGGTGGTCAAAACATAAAGACAAATATAAAAATTCTACTGTTAGGATCTTATGATGTAATTATCGGAATGGATTGATTATAAAGGCATAAAGCAATGCTAGATTGTTATGAAAAATCACTTAAGTATAAAGACAAAAATGACACTGATAGGAAAGTCCAAGGTATACAAAAACCAGTCTCAGTTAGACAGATCTCAGCAATGCAATTCAAGAAATGCATGAGAAAGGTTTGTCAAGTTTATGCCATCCAAGTAACAAACCTGTTAGAAAAAGAAAATAAACCCAAATTGGAGGATTTTTCCATGTTGCATGATTTCAGAGATGTGTTTGTTGATGAGATACCTGAATTACCCCCATGGAGGAAGATAGACTTTTCTATCGACCTACTACCTGGTTCAACCCCTATCTCGAAAGCATATTACCGAATGAGTTTGTCGGAATTAACAGAACTAAAAATTCAACTACAGGAATTATTGGACAAAGAATATATTAGACCGAGTGATTCACCATGGGGAGCGCCAGTCCTCTTTGTGAAAAATAAAGACAGAACTCTGAGATTATGCATAGATTACAGACAATTAAACAAAATGACTATTAAGAACAAGCACCCCTTACCTAGGATAAATGATCTGTTCGATCAAGTAGGTGGGGAAAAGATTTTATCGAATTTGGATTTACAATCTGGTCATCACCAGGTTAAGATAAAAGATGAGGACATAAGTAAAACAACTTTTCGAATGAGATATGGACATTACGAATTTGTGGTTATACCTTTCATACTCACTAACGCGCCAGCCACGTTTATGTGTCTAATGAACAATATTTTTAGTCAGTACTTGGAAAAGTTCATGTTAGTATTTATTGACGACATTCTAGTATATTCTAAAACAGAAGAAGAACATGAAGAACACTTAAGGATAGTGCTGCAAACTTTAAGAAAGCACAAACTATATGATAAATTCTATAAGTGTGATTTTTATCATAAGCAAATACAATACCTAGGCCATGTAATTTCTGCAGAAGGCATTGCAGTCGATCCTGAGAAAATAAGAGCCATCTTGGAGTGGCTGATTCCTAAGGACATGGAATACATCTGGTCATTCATGGGAATTACCGAATATTACCATAGATTTATAGAGGGATTTTCCAAAATTGCATACCCTATAACATCATTACAAAAGAAGGGGATCAAGTTCAACTGGTCACAGAAATGTCAATATAGTTTTAATAAGTTAAAGGAATTATTAACGACCACACCCATTTTAAAGGTAGCAGACCCAGATAAAGACTTCACCGTCTGTGTAGATGTGAGTAAATAAGGACTAGGTGGTGTCCTAACTCAAGAAGGGAACGCTATTTTTTATGAGTCTCAAAAACTAAAAGAACATGAACAAAACTATGTCACTCATGACTTAGAGTTGGCAGCTGTAATACACACCTTAAAGATGTGGCGGCACTACATAATGGGCATAAAGTTTTTGTTATTGACTGAAAAGAGCGGTGTGAAATTTTTGTTTAGTCAGTCGGACCTTAATGCAAGGCAAGCAAGATGGCTAACCTTCTTGAGCGAATTTGACTTTGAGGTAAGACATATCAAGGGTAAGGAAAACAAGGTAGTTGATGCTTTGAGCAAAAGAGTTCATGGGTTGTTTGAAATAAACATTAGCAGGGAAGAAAGTGATCTTGAACATAGGATAAAGTCCGCAGGTAATAATGGAGAAAATTACACTGAAACATTGGTGGAATTACAGAACACTACAAAAAGTTTAGACAAAACAGATCTAAGTTTGGACAAAAGTGATCTACTAGATTTAAAAAAAGAATTTACATACCATATTCAGCAGATTTAAAACTAACAGTTTTGGATGAAGTTCATAAGAAACCATATTTGGGTCATCCAGGATACCAGAAAACGATAACAACACTAAGAAAGTTATTTTATTGGCCTAATATGAAGGGAAAAACAACATAATACTTAGCTAAGTGTCAAGATTGTTGTTAGCACTAGTAATCACCTTCATATTGCATGGAAGGAAAGCCCAGTACCCATCAGGTTATATGTGAATGTAAGAGTGTTTTAAAGGGGCAAATGGAAAAAGACTCAAAATGATAATGTTCCAACTCAGAAAACAAGGATAGCATGCACCAACAATCAAGGTCTTGGTTAACTTCAATCAGTAATTGGGAGTAAGTATGAATAGAGGGAATACTTGATTGATAGGAATGTAGGGGCTACTATAAACATCAGGTCTACAAAAGCCTAAGGAAGAAAGTTTATTAACACAAGATCTTCTTGAACTCGGAAACTAAGGAAGCTAAATAAACATCATGATAATATAATGACCAAACATCCACCATAACATCACCACAATCATTCATGTGAATCATTCAAAGAATGAACATTTAGCATCAGAAGCAAATAAGCTGAGAGAGATCGAAAGTTGGATGAAGACAAAGGAGCTAGAGTTTGAAGGAAGAGATTGAAAGTTCATGAAGGAAGAGATCGAAAGATGGTTGAAGACAAAGGAGCTAGAGTTTGCGAAGAAAGATAACAGAAACCCGAAGTTAACGCCGTGCAAATATCTGGACAAGTACGTATTCACCGACTTGCATGAAGTATTTTTTTGTGATTTCCCACACATATTGCAGGAGTGGATCAAAATATTGAAAGACAAGAATCCCACAAATCGGATCAGATAGCTAGATTGGAATCCCGAAGAGATCATGCAACTACAACAAGTTGATAATAAGTTTACGCACGTAGTAGATTTCTAGTTAGACAAAATTATTGTCGGATTTATCATAGAGTTTGCAGTAGATACAACAAAGTCGTATAGCGCAGTTGAACAATAATTGTTGAAGGGACATTGAGGTAGGTATATCAAATCATTATATAATTCCATTAAGAGATTGCTATATAACAAAGGTGTAATGAGAATGGAGTCAAACAGATAAACTTCCCTTCATACATGGGGGAAGCACTGACAGGAAAAGGAGAAATGGAAGGAGAAGTGGATAAAGGAAATAAGGAGGAGACCTTGGACCCAATTATGATGGATGATGACCAGATCAAGCAGATCATGGCGACAACTGGAAGGACACACAGTGGAGTACCCTACCAATACAAGGCGAACACCAAGAAGAGAGTCATAGTTGTGAGGGAAGGCTTGGAAAGGGATGAAGAGGAGGTAGAGGATCTCCAGGCTATGGAGAAGATTGAGGAAATATTGCATGTGACATATGAGAGGAAGACGAGAGGTCCAAGAGTGGAAGTTTCAGTGTGGAACCCATAAACCCATGTGCGACTAATACACCAAGAAAAACGCCACCGTTTAGACAACCAAATTTCGGAAGAGGGAACACGGCAGGAAGCACATCTACACAAGGAACAACAACTGGGGGAGCCAGTTCAGGAAGTAGTAGTCAAGTATCTACACCATGTGGGGGTAGTATTTCAACATTTAAGATGGCAGGACATGACCCAACGATCAAGTTACCATAATTCAAAGGAGAAGCATCGGAGGACCCGAAGAAGCACTTGTTTATCTGTGAAATATTTGGGAAGAAAAACAGATCATAGACGAGGACACTAAACTTGCACATTTTTCTATCACATTAAGAGATCGCGCACTAGATTGGTATATGAGTTTAGCTACAAATAGTCCACCAAGAACCACCAGAATGATTGGAGATATCAAGAAGTAGTTGATAAATGAGTTCCATAAGCCGAGTTCAGAAGACCAATACATGAACGAGATGATAGAGATTAGATAGAAACCAGGAGAATCTGTATGGGATATTGACCAAAGATTCAAACGAATGAAAGGAAATATGAAATATGTCATGACATATATGAAGCATAGGCATATGTTCGTCAATTCACTATTACCACACTTGAAATATCCATTGCGACAACATAATTTTCAGATGCAAGAAGAGGCTATGCAGGAATCCCTGCAACTGAAAGAGAACCAATATCAGAAGACAGATCCATCCATCGAGGAGCTGAAGGAGGATCTGAAGAACTTAACATTCCAGCTAAACCAGAACAAGAACACGGATAAAAGAGAATTCGTTTGGTGCACCACATGTAGGACAAAAGAACACCATAAGAACAAATGTCCAACATTCTCACAATACATGGCAACAAGAATGCCAAATCCATCACCAACAGGAGGACTATGGTGCGAGATTTGTAAGAAACAAGGTCACAATCCATATCACTACCCAATGATGTAGAAGTACCAGACTGTACCGAAGAGCTCGTATTGCAGCTTTTTCAAGTCAGTAGGCCATGACGACAAATATTGCAAAAGAATGGAGCTGATGAGGGAAAGAACATCATATGCATATTAGGTACATGTATAAATGATGACTGGGAAAGCCGCACCCCAGTTTAATCAAGTACCAACCCCGTACAACATTGCGCAGCTACTGTATAACACCACGCAACCACACTATAATATCACACAATATAACTAGGCACCTCAGTATAACGCGTCATGAGGGGATCGAGCTGGCTATAAAGACGGAGGAAGAGCAAGAGGAGGCTTTGGAAGAGGTAGAGGACTAGTGATATGTCACAATTGTAAAAAACTAGGACACTATGCAAGAGAATGTCCACTTCCACCAGTGACCTATATGTATTGTCGCGCATCAGATCATGAAACGAAAGAATGTCCTATTTTATTAGAGAAGATCCAGGACAAGAGGAATTAGAACAATCAGAATGTTCAGTGGATTTCAGTATAAGTGAGGGATGAAGGAAGAAACATCAACATAGTTGCATGTGAAGGATCTAAAAAAGGAAACGACGCAGTACGACAAGAGCCAACACAACACCAATGGGTGAAGAAGAATGTTGAACCAAGGAAGAAGTTTGATGCATAGAACGAGAAGGAGATATTCAATCAAGCTAGAAAAGAATTCCTAAGGCCATACATTGCGTCGACATCAACTGCATAGCATAGTAAGGAAGTACCAAAGTACAATATGCCTCCATCATTGGATCACACCAAAGAAACACAACTCCTGGGACAAGTAAGTACGATTAAAGGATTTTTTCAATCATGTGTCAAACTACTAAATGATCCATCCTATGTCAAAGTATTACAAAACATGCTATAAATATGTAGCGTAGAAGCAAAAGGAAAGTTAGAACAAAAAATAGTCAGTCACCTACATACAAGGAGGAGAACACTTAGGGCATTCATGCCATCATTGGAGATTTCAACACGGGAGATATTATACTAGATTTAGGATTTGATGTCAATGTATTACCCAAGAAGACATGGCAATGTATGGGAGAGCCCACATTAGGATATTCATCGGTTCAGATGAAACTAGAAAATCAACATAGAGCTCTACCAATTGGAAGACTAAAAGGAGTGAAAATAGACCTGGATGGAGTGCGGACTAAAGCTAACTTCAAAGTAATCGAGATAGTGGATGACACAACACCTTATCCAACATTTCTTGGTTTGGACTAGGCGTTTGATAACCATGACATAATAAACTTAAAGATAAGGAAGATGACCTTTGATTCCGGATAATATAGAGTCATTGAGCCATTAGACCCATCGGAAGGGGAAAGGTTCATAGAGCCTACTTGCTTGGACCTGAAGGAAATTAACCAGTTGTATAGAACAACTGCGTGAGATGAGGATTATGTAAACCCAACCGTAGATGGGGTACTCAGCTGGCGTAGCATCACCTGATGTGCGTCAGACTCGGATACAGGCTTAGAAAATTGGCAGCAGAGGTTTCACAAAGTTTCCCTAAGAATATGTGCAAGAATAGACCACGCAGTAATATGGGTAGGTACAGAGCTAAGGGAACCGCCCAACTTCCATTAGGTGAATGATCTAGAAGAATTCTTGACATGGTATGAAGATGAAGTGTTAGAAAATCAGAGACTCTTAGCCTTAGACATAGCACTCAAGGAAACACCTACGAGATGGTGGGGTGTGCACAAAGAAACAATCAAGGACTGGTACCAATGTAAGCGGTTACTACGCATTAGGTTTGGTACAGAACAAGGAAGCAACCAGCGGCAGAAATATGATGGATAGGGGACACCAACAGGACACTTGGAGAGGTGTAGAACGTTGTGGAAAATGACACCATTGGAGGAATGACCTCACCATTTTGTGCACACATTAGAAGGCATCCCAACGAATTGGTATACAAACCAGGAATTGCGTAGAGGAACTACGAGTTGGATAGTATTACAACAAAACTTTACAGTCACTTTCTCATTTGAGCATGAGATCCCAACATAGATGCAACACTTAGACAAATAAGAGGGGTGATATTTATTAAGGAACCATAAGTTGAACTCATAACAGAAGAACAACAACAAAACATACAGACAATGAAAGAACTATTGTCATGCTACCATGTGCAGGAAGAAGCACCAGATGAAGATGACCCGTGCGATATTCAGATTGAGGAAGTTGAAGGTGAAGGTCCACCTCTGGAATCATAAGTGATTTTTGCGTCGATCATTATGAAGAAATTCAACATGGGGACAATTGAGAATCCCAAAATGGCCAGCATTGGAGATTATTGGGATGAGAAAACAATAGAAAGTATAACAGAGTTACTGTGTGAGTACAATGACCTGTTCCCAACAACGTTCATAGAAATGAAAGGCATAGAAGTACAGCTAGGAGAAATGAAAATACCGCTCAAAGTTGAGGCAAGACCAATAAAAAATCGACCATACAAACTAAACCCAATATATAAGCACAAAGTCAAAGATGATATCGATATGATGTTGGAGGTTGGAATCATAGAACCTGTAGAAGAATCCGAATGGATAAGCCCGATGGTAGTTCAGGAGAAGAGACAAGGGGGGATAAGAATATGCATCGACTTGATAAAATTGAATGATGCGTGCTTACATGACTCATTCCCTACCCCGTTCACAGATCAAGTCTTGGAGAATGTAGGAGGACACAAAGCTTATTCATTCACTGACAGATTCTCAGGATACCATCAGATCAAGATAGCATCGGAAGACAGATACAAGACCACTTCTTCCACGGAATGGGGATCCTACCAGTATACATTCATGCCATTTGGACTGAAGAATGCACAGGAAATATTTTCTAGAGTAGTCATAGCTTCATTTAAATAATTTATCCACCAGTTTATATAAGTATACATGGATGATTGGACGATTGGATAGTCTATAGTCTGTTGAAGGACCACGTCGAATTCTTACGGCTGATGTTAGAAAGATACAGGCAGTGCCAGATATCGTTAAATATCAAGAAGTGCATATTCAAAACACCTTTTGGGATACTGTTGGGCCATATAGTATGCAAGCAAGGCTTGCTAGTAGATCCTGCCAAGATTGCAGTAATTGTTAACCTGTCGCCACCAAAATAGTTCGTCAATTGAGAGCGACATTGGGACACACAGGATACTATAGGAAATTTATAAAGGGGTATGCGCAGATCATTGTGCTAATGGAGAAATTGCTAAGAAAATACATCAAGTTTCAGTGGAATGAGGAATGTCAGCGCAGATTGGACACACTAAAAGAGAAGATGGTAACCACACCAATATTGGTATTCCTCGATTGGGAAAAGACATTCCATGTACATGTAGATGCATCGGCCATAACACTTGGAGCTATTCTAGTGCAGCTAGGAGAAAGAGAAGTGGACCATCCTATAGCATTTGATAGCAGAAAACTGTCAGAATCGGAGCATAAATACAACACCACAGAGAGGGAAGGCTTAGCTATGGTCTACGTGATTCAAAAATTCAGGCATTATTTATTGGGAAAACATTTCAAGATGTTCACGGAACATTCAGTGCTCAAATACCTCATCAACAAAACAGTGTTGGGGGGGGAGAATTTGTAGATGGTTATTGTTGTTCCAGGAGTTTGACTTTGAAGTGATATTCAAGATAGGAAAGTTGAATGCAGGACCTGATCACTTGTCAAGGATTAGGAATGCGAAGGAACCTACAAATCTAGAGGACAACTTTCCAGACGCACAGTTATTTTCAGTCCATATAGTCGATGAATAATTCCCAGACATCATCCAGTACTTGAGTACAGGGACTGAGCAACAAGAATACAACACCACGTAGAAGAAAAATCTGGTAGTCAAGGCTGCAAATTACCAGTTAATTGCAGGACACTTATACAAAATGGGTGTAGATAGCATCTTGAGAAGATGTGTGCTAGAACATGAAAGACCTAGAATTTTCGCAGAAGCTCATGAGGGAATAGCAGGAGGAAATTATGCAGGTAAATCTATCGTGCAAAAGGTATTTCATGTAGGACTATGGTGGTCGACTATTCACAGAGACTAAAAGGATTACTGCCAGAAATGTGATGTATGCCAGAGGGTTGGTAAACCAAATAGAAGGGATGAGATGCCCCTACGACCACAAGTAAATTTGCAGGTATTTGAAAAATGGGCAATAGATTTTGTGGGACCAATTAACCCACCAACAAAAAGGTCAGGAGCGAGGTACATTATCATTGTGACAAAATACCTGACAAGATGGGAAGAAACAACACTAGTAAAATATTGCATCTCAGAGACAATGACACACTTCCTGTTTGAGCAAGTCATCACTAGATTTGGTTTCCCAAGGATTTTGATGAGTGACCAAGGCACTCACTTTATTAATAGTATTACTAAGGCTATGACTAAGGAATTTGAAGTTCATCATCAAAAGAGTACACCATATCATCCTCAAGCAAATGGAACAGTGGAAGCCTTTAACAAAATCCTTGAAAATGCCCTGAAGAAGATATGCAACATTAATAGGGATGATTGGGACCTAAATATACCTATAGTATTGTGGGCATACATGACCACATGCAAGAAATTGACAAGACAAACACCATTCAGATTAATGTATGGAAAAGAAGTTGTGGTGCCATTAGAATTTTTGGTACCTAGTCTGCACATAGTAGCAATTACAAACATGAAAGAACAAGGAGCAGTGTAGGAAAGGTTAAATCGGTTGATGATCATGGAGGAAGATAGGATTCTAGTAGGGTTTCACAAGAAGTCCAGAAAGAAAGAGACAAAGCTTGGCATGATAGGTATATCAAGAGGAATGGTTTCAAGGAAGGAGACTTAGTCTTGTTGTATTACAACAAATCCCTTCAGCACCTAGGAAAACTCAAAATGCATTGGTTAGGACTGTATGAAGTGATGACTGTCACAGACGAAGGATATATACAATTTAAGGACTTAGGAGGAATAGTCGACCCCCAGGAACTTACAAAAAACAACAACAAAAAAACACAGAGGAGATACTGCGTCGAAAAGACAAACATTTAACAAAGGCATAGGGTGCCGAGAAGAGAATGAGCATGCACACTCAGGAATGCCAACACGATAGAGGAAAAGGCCAACATTCACTACAAGCAGGAAACAACAAAAATAGCGAGCAAGCAGGATACGACAAATAACCGCCAACGAACGACAACTATCAAAATTAAATGACAAAAATGAATGATGAGACACCACATTAATCACACCAACTAGTGACAGAAAGAGAATTCAATAGAAATAACACGGGAAGCATCGGTTCAATTAAAACGTAAATGGGGTAACGTATCCAAGAAGATTCAAAGAGTTCCTATATAAGCTAGTACACAAGATTGGGAAGGTTATTGTGCAATTGAGAAAAACATAAGACATAGAATATACATAGCTAAGAGAGAAGGGTGCAAAGGTTACAGAGGCCACTCCATTCAATGGATAAAAACCTGAACACCATGACACCACCCAAACAGGGAGAACCGAACCAGACTGGACGACAACCTTGAAGCATCGCCAGATCCTCGTCACAAGCATAGGGAAGCGAATACCAACCACTTCAGCCTCCAAAAGTCATCAATGTGGATGAAACAATGTCTCTCGATATGACACCAGGAATCCCCACACCTATTGTGGAGGAAACTCAGCAGAAAACACCAATGGGCATGGACATGGATGAACCATAAGGGGGACAACGAAAACAGGCTGAGGATGGAGGAAATCATTTGCACTTTGGAAACCCTAAAGAACGCCCGAGAGTTAATGGGACAGTATCGAACCAGGAGGAAACAACCATGCCAGAAATATCACACACAACCACGTCGAAACAACCACGATAGGGCACAATGGAAGATGTCACTGACCAACCAGAAGAGTATGCAGAAGAGCAAACAATGGAGGTTGGAACCTCAAGTCAACCACCACAGCGGAAGGGAAAATAGGCAGTACCAAGGTCACCGCACAAGCAAGCCACAACAACCATTTTCTTGCCGTGCATTTTGTAAGGGGTACGTATAGAAGGAAATATGTTAGGCCACATGGATAAATTGAGGTACTCATACCATGATGTGACAAACACAGAAAAGTTCCCAGAGTTCGCCAAGAAATTTTACCTATAGACTGTGGGTATAGGACCTTTTGGTGAACCAATTAATCAACCAGTCCAATGGGTAGTCAGACTGGCCAAAAATGGGTTCTATGTCTGTTGGACATCCCGCACTTTGGGAGGGGGAAATATGCAAACAACTGTGTCAAGCAACTGATGACAGTCACCCATGGTGGATACCTGTGGCTGGAACAACTCGTCTCAATAGACGTAGAGTTTATTGCATACATCACAGGGCTTCCATCATGAAGGGAGGACCCTGCACAGTTCCTTGAGGAAAAAATGAAGGAGAAAGCACTGGCTGAGGAAATGAAGAAGTATGGTACCTAAAGGGGGTCGTCCGGAATCATAATCAAGCGTATTAGTGATGCAGCGACAAGAATGGACATGCAATTTATGGAAATCAAATTACTCAGAAAATGTTGTAAGGAGGAAGTCCTTGTCGGGGTTGTTGCAGCTGCAGCAGAGTGTGCGGAGGGCACCACACTCAGTCGGGCCCCTTATTTGTTGAATCTATTCATGGATGACTGCAAGGACACATAGGATTTGGGGACAAAATTTCACTATTCATGGCTACTCATCCTGATAGCCTTGGTCATATGGAAGGAGTTGAGGTATTCATTCTTTGCCACTAGACCCAATCCTTGCCATGCAACGCGATACCTATCATTGGGTTGCTTTTTGGACCCTAAGAATAGAAAGGTGAATGCAACCATATTTGAAGGATATCACAACGACCTACAAGAGAGCATCACCAACACTTGGAGGGTGACACCAGAAGAAATCACATAGTATCAGGGCATAGCCAACTTCAAATACACTAGACAATAATTTGGATCTAGGCACGAAAATATCCCGACAATCAATGGCTACAACTGCGCTACTGCATCAAGGAGGAGGACATAGAGATGGCCATCAAGGATTGGGATGATGACTGGAGGATTCTCCTCAATCAAGAAATGCCCGCAGAAATGGAGGATCAGGTAGGACAGGGACAAAAACTTTCCAAAGAGATAACAGTGCCCAAGAAGCTAAGGATAGGTCAGAACAAGGCGCAACAAAAAAAAGGGGGCGCGTCCAAGAAGAGCACCTAGGAGGAGAAAAAGAACAACACACAGGTGCCACAGGTATAGGAGAAACAAACTGAGACAACACAATGAACCACATCAAGTGCTACTCAATAGGAGCAAGGCCAAACCAAGATGCCATTCATACAAATGGGGGTTGCACACAAGAAATATAAGGCACATAGAACGCCCCCAGAATACACGATCACAGAGGACGATGCAGACATGGTATCCCAAATGGTTCAGGATTGCACAATGGAGGATTTTGACGATGCTCAACGCCAAAGGGACATGATTGAGGAGGAGATGGCATATATGCGTCAGCTCCTCCAACAACTCATATAAGTGAAGACGAACGAGAACAACATAGGAATAGTCCCATCAACATCACATATAGGAGGAGAAGATGGATCAAGCAGGCAGGACAAGATATATATGATTGCACAGCCGATCTCGACATTTCATGTCACACCCAACATGTTTCACATGGAAGAAATCATGGGGCAGACACCCCTAAAGGACTTGGCCCAAATATAGTTGGTATTGACAGGGATACCAACCAAGGCCTTGTATAAACTACAAGTCAATGTCACACAGGAGGTACAGTCACGTGCACGTATAGACGCAACAAAATTGCAACAGACAAAGGACAATTGGGACGAGTTGGAATTGTTACTTGAGCAGGATAAGCTCGAGACCAAAGATGAAAAAGACTACGTGGATAGTGTTAAAATTATGTACCAAGGCAAGTGTTTCTCTTCCCTAGGCCCTAAGGGGGAGAAATTGCCGAATATGGGTCTTAGTCAAATTAATTTGTGAGATGCAAATTAAAAGATAA
>JZKD02S0686114.1:0-15310 GCA_000966675.3 Picea glauca
GGCGTATTTCCTTTAATTTTGAGATTATAGGTTATAAAATTCTTTTGTATTTGCTCTATCTTTCTCCAGGATTCACGAGAGATACTACAACCCCGATGATGATGATGATGATGATGATTTTCGTCGTCATCGTCATCACACATATGATGATCATCATCATCGTCATCATCAAAGCCATCATCATCATCATCGCTCTCATGATCATAATCATCATCATCATCATCATTAACATTAATGTCCATTGATATATGTGTGTGTGTGTGTGTGTTTTCTAACTATTCTATGTTTTGGTCTTTTTCGTCGGAATGCAACGATATAAATTCTGCACGAAATCATAAATTTATGTTGTTTAAATTGCAATTATGAATGCATAAATGGATTAAGCGTGTCGAAAAACTCCAAAGCTAAATCTAAATATCCAACAATTTCTCACCAAATTTTGGACAAAATTAGACATAAAATATCCCCGAAAAAAGGCCAAAACGTAGACAATTAGACATAAAATATATATATAGAGAGAGAGACACCCATCAGACACTTCCCCTCATTTCGATAACTTACTCATTTAAAAACTCAACATGTTACTTGCTAAACCCAATTGACAAATGTAATATATATAATATTTTGATTTAGTGGATAATAAAAACAAGTTTTAAAGATAAGAGAGTTGAGTTTTTTAATAATTATAAATTTGAATTTTTTAAAGTGATAGTATTTTAAATTTAATATTATATTTATTTAAAAATAAATTGAAACTTAATTAATAAAACTATGAGATGCGCCTGATCGCTAGCAAACAAAAAATAATAATTTGAAAATGAAACAATAATCAAGAAATTTAATGAAAGATCAAAATTATGCTTTATATATAATATTTTGATTTAGTGGATAATAAAAACAAGTTTTAAAGATAAGAGAGTTGAGTTTTTTAATAATTATAAATTTGAATTTTTAAAAGTGATAGTATTTTAAATTTAATATTATATTTATTTAAAAAAAATTGAAACTTAATTAATAAAAGTATGAGATGCGCTCGATCGCTATCAAACAAAAAATTATAATTTGAAAATGAAACAATAATCAAGAAATTTAATTTAACATAAAAAATATGCTTATTTTAATTTCGAATTTGTTAAGATGCAATTACTATTTTAATTCTTAATCTGTTTAGTTTGGTAAGGTATGTAATTAATATGGAAAATTTATTTTTTATTTTTAAAATTTTAGGACCAGTCAATTAACTTAGTAATATCTTCATTAATTTGAATTTGGAAATGAAACAATAATCAAGAAATTTAATGAAAGATCAAAATTATGTTTATTTTAATTTCTAATAATTTATTAAGATGCAATTACTATTTTAATTTTTAATCTGTTTAGTTTGGTAAGTGTATAATTAATATAGAAATTTTATTTTTTATTTTTAAAATTTTAGTACCAGTGAAGTAACTTAGTAATATTTTCATTAATTTGAAATTTGATTAATTTTTAATCTTTAATAATATTATTTAAAATTTGATATTTTTTAAATTCATTTAAGATTGGTGATTAAATTACTTTCATTAATTATAAAAATAATAATAATCTATTTTTAAGGTCATGGTCAAGTTTTTAATCATTAGGCCCATTCAAGCTATCTTTACACCGAAAGACGTACACCTATTGACAATGAGCACAATTAATCACCTTTTAATTTAAAATTCTAATATGATGGCTAACAATTGAAGACGCTGGCATATTCTTAGTCGTCCTCCCAAATCAATGAATATGATTTTCTTGTATTTTTGAATGCATCCATTAACCTGTTTACCTTTTAACATTAATTTGTTTATACAACTTGAGTGGGCCTAATGGTTAAGAACATGTGTTTCCTCTTAAGAGATTATAGGTTCAAATCCAAAGTGGTGTAAGCTATTTTTACCTTTGTTGACTTTACTAAATCACTGAGCGGAGAGGGACTCATTTTCAGGTTATGTGTTTCATTCTGTGCATTTCATTTTTTGTTCCCCTTTAGACATCCATCAGCCACGATTTTGATGAAATTCGAATCATTTTCAGGTTATGTGTTTCATTCTGTGCATTTCATTTTTTGTCCCTGCCTTTGGACGTCCATCAGCCACGATTTTGATGAAATTCGAACGGTTTTGACACATTTAATGAAGAATATTGACCGTTTCTCAAAAAAACAATTATCATATTTAACAGCGAAATCACCTCGTGACGGGCATTTGCCCGTCAAATTCTATCCCTAGTTCCCAAGTTCATTCAATTCCCGTGGAGAGTACGAAAATTCGAGGAAAAACGGAAAGCATTAATGACCGTCCTCGGTTACTGTCCAGACGGTCCCGACGAAGATAGACAAAAGAGTGTCACGAGTCCCGACGGACCCGGCGGAGATAGACCCACATGAATGACAAATGGATTGTGATCTGCATTTGAAACGAACAGGAATTTTAAAATATAAAATATATAGAAGCTCATCGATTAATGATTCCATTGCAAGTTACAATGTGCAAATACACAGTGAATACATAAAAATGTAGCGCCTACTGGTCAAATAGAGAATATAGAGTAGTGAGTCAATTGCATTACAGATTCCCTATGAAAGACAAGTAAATCAATTGCCTTTTTGCTGTACTGCACATACAGAGAGATATATATATTTGTCGAAACTCGCAGTGTTCCACATTTCTTAATCGAGCCTGTCGCGTCCTTTCCGTGCTATGGAACCTGTCCCATGACGTCCTCCACGAGGCCCAACTGAACACCAGCTTGCATTGAGCAGTGAGAGGACTATAAACCCACATACACATGCCATTATCCTTCATACCAATTTCCCTCTCTGCTTTGGCAAGATTTTTGCAGAGTTTTCTGTTAGAAGTTGATTGACCACAATGGGGTCTCTAGCAATCGCTGAGTCGTCCTTGATAACCCATTTAGATGTTGAGGTAGAGGAGCCTGAGATGGTTGTACCGGCTGAACCCACTGAGGAATGCTCTCTCTTTCTATCGAATATTGATCAGGTAGTTGCTTATGTTGTGGATACTGTGTATTTTTACACACCCCAGGGAGAGGACAAGAGTGCTGCTTCTGCTGATGTAGTGGGAGAGCTGAAGGAAGCCCTTGGGAAGGTGCTGGTGCCGTACCATTTCATGGCAGGGAGGTTGAAATTGAATCTGGAGAAGGGGAGGTTGGAGATCGACTGTAACAGAGCCGGGGCTCTGTTTGCAGCAGCTAATTGTGATCTGAATTTATCTGATCTGGGTGATGTCACTTACCCAAATCCTGTTTTCAGAAACCTGGTGCTCCAAGGAGTTCATGCTAGGAAGTTTGGGGCTAGTCCTCCTCTGTTGATGATGCAGGTAATTATGCTTATTTGTAGTCTGGATAAGAGTAATTCAATTGAGTAGGTTTTGTTTTCATGCATTAGTCCATTCAGACTGTTTTCTTTCTTAATCTTTTAAGGAACATG
Organism: Picea glauca; assembly: GCA_000966675.3. Lineage (NCBI taxonomy): Eukaryota > Viridiplantae > Streptophyta > Pinopsida > Pinales > Pinaceae > Picea > Picea glauca. Next base: position 3,473 of record JZKD02S0686114.1, read on the forward strand.
CTCCCATGCTGGTGCCAGGTCTCAGGGTTAACTATCATTCTCTTGAAACTCAGGACATATGATTCCTTTGACAAACCCTTTGAAATTCATGACACTTTGACAATCTCTGAAACTCATGACACATGAGCAGCGAGATCGGAACCCAGTTGGACGGCTTAGCATTCTGTCAACCTCAACGGTGAATCACTTGTTGAATCAATGCCCCGTTGGTCGTTTCGACCATATTGGGCTCTGAAACAAATCCATGACTCGTGATATATGGGCAGCAGGAATGGAACCCACTTAGCGGCTTAGCACCCTGTCAAACTTAGCAGTGAATCAACTGTTGAATAGATGCCCTGTTGTCCATTTAGACCATATTGGTGTATTGGACAGTTTTGAATCTTGATTTCATCGTGCTAGATTTACGGTCTTATCTGTGTGCCTTGATCTGTGCAATGCATTCTTTGTTATGAGCAGTTTCTACAAGGCGAGGAGGGTGTTCTCATAACCTTGTCATTAGCATTGCAATTTGCAGGAGTGTATGTTCTGTATTTAATCCTGCTTTGATTGAATAACCTTGATCTAGTTTGGTATTCAGGATTTGATACACTGGAAATAACGACAAAATGTTTATTTTTCACCTTTTTTTTTTAAATGTTCCGAGCTCTACGAATTTTGTTAGAAGGTGCAATGCTTTCTTAGTGTAATCATTTTCGTATGTTGTATATGGCTGGGTTGATAAAATTCCCCATCCTATCATATCTTACCTAAGGTGTCTTCATGTTTGGCTGCCTGTCTATTTGTGTGAAATTTGTACTAAAAGGGATGAATGCTAGGAAATTTGGGGGTTTCCTCTGTTAAAGATGTGGCTGGTAAATTGTTTGAAATTCCTTGTAACCATTTTCTAGTTAATTCACTTAAGTTCTTGGCATACACCTTAGCAATTGCTTAAGCTACATGATGTTCTTGCGTCTATCGTCGCACCATCATATGATGTTCTTGCTTTCTTTGTAGGACCATCATAAAAGTTATGGTATTAGTTTTTGACAATGCATCTTTCAACTTTCAATCTAACCCGTTCTAACTTCTAAAGTATCATCTGTAGAAGAAGTTTGATTTCAACTGAATAGAGCTGATTGGTGTTTTTTTATAAAGAGCTAGTTAGGGGTTTTAGTACCGTCTTTTGGGTTTGTCTAGTAGAGTTTTTTTCCCCAAGGAAAACCTTGCAGGATCCCCTCCTCTTTCCCATCCCAAGGGACTCAACTGGATTTGAACTTGTGCCCTATGGCCTGCCTGTAGGCAACATGCCTTTGGCTGATGGTTCAACCAATTGAGCTAACCCTTGGGAGTATGTCTCGTAGTTATTTTATTTCAGTAATCACTATAATACCAAACACATGCACATGCGTGGTTATTTTCTAGTGAGAATCAAGGCTCAAATGCAACTCCATATTTATTAGGTGTTCACATTCTCTGTGGCTTGGGATTGTTTTTCTGGTGTAACAATGAATGGTCTCATTGACCTGGGGATTTCTTCAAATTGCTTTTTACTGGTAAAGGATGAATGATAAAAGCTCATTAGTTCACTTCACTTGTACATTTCTTGTGGAGAGGGCATGGACTATTCATATATCTCCTGATCCATATATATCTTGAGCTGAGGCATTCTTCAAATTGTCTCCTCTTTGCAAAGAGTGAATGGTAGAGGATGAATGCTAAAAGCTGATTAGTTCATTTCAGTCCTGCATGCCATGAGGATAGGGAAAACATTAACCATATATTTCTTGGCTGATTAGAAGGTATTGGTATTGTCCACTTTGTGTATTTATCATGACATAGTTTCTAGTGTTTCTCTTTTCCAGATAAACAAGTTAAGGTTTTTGTTACACAACTTAAATTTTTTTATTTATTACCCTTTTACAAGTATGTGCTTTCTTTCTGTTGATTTTACTCAGAGTAGTTGAGCTGTTTATTTATTTTTTATTGCCAAGCAGGTAACTAGATTCAAGTGTGGCGGGGTAGTGCTGGGAATGTCTATGAACCATGCTATGTTTGATGGGGTTGGAGCAATGGAATTCATGATGAACTTCTCCTCTGTAGCAAGAGGCGATGGATTGATCGCTTATCCTCTCCCAGACCGGACATGTTTCAAAGCTAGAGATATTCCAGAGATCAAATATGAGCATTTGGAGGGGCTGAAACTCAGTGATATCCCTCAAGAGATGAGAAATTCCTTCACAACTGCCGATGTAGCAAACTCAGAAATCAGCAACATCTCTCTTCCACCTGATTATAGCTATAAAGTTTTTCCTTTCAGTGGGGAGATGGTAGAGAAGCTAAAGAAAAAGGCCATGGAGGATGGTACTCTGAAGAAATGTTCTTCATTTGATGCCATTGCAGCTCTTGTATGGCAGGCTCGAACCAGGGCTGTTGATATGCCTCCTGATGTACCTTCCAAGATGCTTTTTGCTGTGGATATTCGTTCAAAAATGGACCCCCCACTGCCAAAGGGCTACGCAGGTATGCATATACTCTGTAGATCATAGACTATTCAATGAATCCTGCCTTTTCTTGAGCACATTGCTACATTGATTTGTAGATTTTATACTGATCTGATGCTATAGATGGTTGCAAGCACCTAAAAGAACTGTCAATGAATAATTATGTATGGTTCCATTTGACACCAAATTCGCTTGTGGGACTTCCAAACTCGATCCAAGAAATCTACTTTTCAGTGTTTTTCCAAAGTCGTAATGAAGCCGGTTGTAGTATCATTTTTTCTTTTGAAAGTGCTTCATTACAACCGGCCAGAAGGTATTACCACCAGGCTGAAGGTACTACAAGTGACCTGCCTGTGCAGGTGAAATGGCCCTTTAGGGGCAAACCAGAGATCAGAAGCAAATCACATGCACTTATGTTTGGTTAAGCTGCTGTAATCACACTTTCATTTGGCTAAGCTGCTGTGATACAAGGTACTACTCCATCAATTCACAGTATTTGCTTCTGGTCCCGACTTCTGACCACTTATTTGAGTCTTGGAAGGAATTAAAACCTTGTTGGGTTACCTATCATGCCTATGACTTCACTGCTTAACCACAACTCCATTGACAAAGAAGCCACTGTTTGGCTAAGCTGCCGTGATATGGGGTACTATTCCGTCAATACTTAGGACTATTCTGTCTCTTGGAAGGAGTTAAACCTCTTCTTTATATCTTGGAGGGAATTAGACCTCGTTGGGTAAACTGACATGCCACAGACTTCACTGCTTACCCACAAACCTTGACTTTACTGTTTAATCACAACCCCATTGACAAAGAAGAAGCCACTGTTTGAATAAGCTGCTGTGATATGAGGTGCCACTAAGTCAATACACAGGACTTGGATCGCTGCTTAATCACAACCCCGTTGACAAAGAAACCATCAATGCCCATTATGAACCATCCCATTGGATATTTTCAAATATCAATCTACCCAATTATCCATTGACAAAGAAGCCATCAATGCCCATCATAAACCATCCCATTAGATATTTTCAAATCTAAATCCTACCCAATTATCCATTTACCACCAATTAAATCTACAGTCCCCCAGCCCCATGTCTGTTTTAACTTTTTGTGTAAAATATCAAACACTTCATCTATTCCTAACCGAAAAAGGAAGTTCACAAAATTAGTGGTAACTGAGTATCTTAAAACCTGTTACACTCATAGCAAAAAGAAAGAGCTAACTGTTATTTATTGCCTAATCAATGGATATTTTACCATCCAGGTCAATGGTGCACCAAGTTTAATTTATATTTGTTGAAATTTGCATCAGGGAATGGTGTTTTCAGCTCATATTGCATCGAACCAGCAGGGGCAGTGAAGGAGAGGCCGTTATCATTCTGTGTGGAGAAAGTGCAGGAAGGAGTGGCCAGAGTCACAAATGATTATGTTCGGTCATCCATGGATTTCAGTGAGACATACAAAGCCATTCCAGCATTACCAGGAGGCATATTTCTCTCTGCATGGTGGAAAATACCATTTCAGCTGGTTGATTTTGGATTTGGGAAGCCTGTATATGCTGGCCCCATTGTGAATGCCATGGTGGAGTTTGTGCTACTTCTCTCCAATGGAAAACACGACGGTGGTCTCAACATCTACATTGCCCTCCAAAATCACCAGTTGGACAAATTTGAGCAGTTTATCTATGATATTTAAGCATTCAAATTATTTTTTTCGTCTTATGAAATAGATAGTAGAGCAATAACATCATTATGTTTGTAGTTTTATTTGTTTCAATTTTAGAATTGGTTCTTAATAGATAGTTAATAAGAAAACCTGCCTGGAGCCTCTTTCACTGTAACTACATTACCAGGAACATGCCTGGAGCCTCTTTCACTCTACTGCATTACCAGGAACATGCACAAAGGATGTGGAAAAGTGTTATTACGAAGACCATGTGGAAATGTCAATTGTGTGATAAAAATAAATGTTCTTTATTGATAAAACGAACGAGTTACTTTTATTGTGGGAGAGAAGAGCAGTTTGTATGGGATTGTTGAGAAAATTTATTATATTTATGAAAATTTGATCATTAGGTTTGTAGTTTTATTTGTTTTCATTTTGGAATTTATTCTTAAGAGATGGTGAATAAGAAAATAGATGTAGAGTGTTTTTATATTGAAATTGTGTTAATGGTGTGAAGTTATATATATATATATGAAAATTTTATCATTATTTATAAACAAACGTTTTTATATGGTAGAAAATTTATGTGTTTTTTATTTTTAATAAATGTGTTTTATATATCTGAAAATTTGTTCATGGTAATATGTCAGACAAACTAGATCGTTCCAATCTATATGGAAATAACTTTACATTGTTGATTTCTCTATATAAGATGATATATGATAAGATGTTTTATTACAATTACAATGTTTCATATATAGAGAATATATGGTGACCATCCATGAAAGGATGAGTCCTTTGGATAATAAATAACGATTTATTATTACTTATTATATATATTATTTAATAATCAATAATTATATTATTAATTATTAATCTAGGAAAATCTCTTCCCAATGTTGTCCAAACATCAACGCTCCTTCTCAACGAGAGAGACACTCTGCATCATGCCAAGCTTGTCTTTGAAGTATACAAACTTTGCCCTAGACTCATGACACCTGTCTATCAGTCCTTGGAGATGTCTCTCTCCCACCTAAATCGAGGGGAAAACCCCCTTGCGGCTTTTCCTTTGAGCCAATCGACTCTCTCTGAGATCAGGCTCACTCTAGATCCGCATGTGATAGCATCTAGCCTCTGGAGTCTTTATCATTCCTAGTTAAATCAACATGACTAAGGAGAAACACTGCACTTGGGCCATTCACCATAGGTACACCCTTGTGAGTGAGTGTTAGCCTGATGATTTTCTGACACATGGAAAGTACCTAAAGCACCTCGAGTCCATATTATTTCTTGTTATGATCAAGGAAGGACTATGTCTAGGCACATTTACCACAAGTGCACCTTTATGATAAATGCATCCTATCTCCCTTGGTTTGCAACCCAATCTAGGAGAAGGTTCACCCGATGTTGAAACATCAACACTCCCTCTTAGCTAGGGAGGTATCTTTCCATGATGTCTTCGTCTAGTAGTCCACTGACTACTCTGTAATCAACTAGTAGCACACAACTACTACCATGCCATTGGTAGCTCGAATCATCCATCACAATCTCTATGATCAAGCAGTACATAGTTGTTCCAAGTGATTTGGTAGTTTCCACGACAATCAACTAGTAGTATACAACTACTACAATTGCCATCCAATAGAACACGACTGTGTTGATACATAGTAGTACACAACTACTGTCCAGTGGTACACAACCACTACTAGTAGCACACAACTACTTCTAGTGACACACAGTCATTGTTACTGGTACACAACCACTATAGTAGCACAACTACTATCTAGAGACATAGTTTCTGCCAGTGGTACACAACCACTATAGTAGCACAACTACTATCTAGAGACATAGTTTCTGCCAGTGGTACACAACCACCGTAGTAGCAAAGGGTTTGTCACAAATTGCACTCCCATGTGGACTTCTAGAGGCTACTCCCTCTAGACACACTAGAGTCAATTCCCCATAGTGTGTGACATCAAGGTCAACTCTCTTGACATGTCCTCATGTGCTCTCCACAAGGGACGTTGGGCTATAAGCCCAAACCCACTTATCCCTTCTCGGTTAAGTGTCCTCACATATCAACTCAACTCAGTCACAGAGGAGTACAATCTGGAGAATGTACGTCACACATGGCAATCCCATGTGGACTTCTAGAGGCTACTCCCTCTAGAAACACTAGGGCCAAATCCCCATAGTGTGTGACGTCAAGTTCAACTCCCTTGACGTGTCCTCATGTGCTCTCCACAAGGGACGTTGGGCTATAAGCCCAAACCCACTTATCCCTTCTCGGATAAGTGTTCTCACAGATCAACGCAACTCAATCACATAGGAATATGATTTGGAGAATGTCTTAGGAAGCTGCAAACATCAACACTCCCTCTTAGCGAGAGAGGCATTCTCTACCACGCCAAATCTGTCATGGAAGTACTCGAACTTTGTCATGGTAAGGGGTTTGGTAAGAACATCAACAACCTGCTCATATGTAGGAAGGTACTGCACCAGTACTGCCTTCCTCTACACCATGTCTTGGATGAAATCCTGTGAGAAGACTCTGAAGCCTCACTACTTCCATGACTCGTGTCACTGGTTGCAATATATTTTGCCTCTACATTACTGAGTGCTATAGAAGTCTATTTCAACTACACTGTCTGCCTGGTTAGAACTATATATCTCTGCAACCTCTCTTTATCTCTCGAGGCATATCCAATTGTACCACACTGGTACACTCTCTGCTACAACTTAGTCTGCTCAAATCACGAGCTTGCTCAGGGTGATTTCTGCAAAGCACTATCCGGCTCTTTGCTTGAGAGTAGGTCCTCCACTCTCTCTGCAACTACTCCCTATGGATTCTGCAATTGCTCCCTCTACTCTGTCAACAACTGCCCTTCTTTGGGGTTGCTCTTTGTGGAACTGGCTCCTCCACTCTCTCTCTGCAATTGCTTCCTCTGCAACAACTCTATAGAACTGAGAGTGGCTCAATAAATGCTCCCTCTAGAGCTGGAGGTGACTCCTTTGTCTCTGCTCCCTCTCACACCAAAGGTAGCTCTTCCTCCTTCTCTGGAGGTAACTCAATCTCTGCTCCTTCTGGATGTAGTACCACCTCCCTTTCTAGGAGTGCCTCTACATACACTGGAACTGTTGCCATGTCTACTTCCTCAACATCTCATGGCTTGACTCATGTATTAGAGCTACTACACTTGTTGCAATGTACTATGCTTCTATGGTGCTCAAAGCCACAAAACTTTGTTTCCTACTACACCAGGAGACCACGACAAATCCCAAAGTGAAGCAACACCCAGAGGTGCCTTTCTTGTCCACTATGCTCCCTGCCCAATTAGAGTCAGTATATCCTTGCAATCTCATGTCAATACTGAAAGTATATCTCAAACCATGTCCAACTGTGCCTCACAGGTATCTCAACACATGCTTCGCAGCAATCCAGTGTGTTTGTCTCGGCTGACTCACGAACTGGCTAAGTGCACTCACTGCATAGAAAATGTCCGGTCTGGTGTTTACCAGATACATTAATGATCCAATTAGTTGTCTGTACAGGGTCGGATCAATCTCGTTGGAATCGGAAGAGGACACACTTAGTTTCATTAGATTTCTCACCATTGGTGTAGCCATGGGCTAACAGTTCAACGTCCCAAACTTCTTCAATATCTCAATTGTGTACTTGTCCTGACTCAAGAAGATCTCATCAGTTCTCTGCCACACCTTTAGTCCCAAGAAGTAGTGCATCATACCAAGGTCCCTTATCTCAAACTTAGAGGCCAACACATACTTGCATTGAACAATAAGGTTCTTTGTACCAATGAGGAATAAATCATCAACATAGAGGACCAAAAATCAGTGACTCACCATTAACAGTCTTGTAGTATAGGTTGGGATCAACAACACTTTTGTTGAAGCCCATCAGGTGTCCATCAATCCTCGCATACTAAGCTCGAGGTGCCTGCTTGAGTTCATACAAGACCTTCTTCAACCTATACACATGAGACTCCTTCTCATGTATCACGAAACCATCTGGTTGCTTGATGTATACTTCTTCCTCAATCTCTCCATTGAGAAAGGTTGTCTTCACATCCATCTATTGTAGTCTCCAACCCATGGATGCATCAAGGGAAATAATCATCCGGATAGAAGTGTATCGAGCAACAAGAGCAAATTTCTCTTCATAATCTATTCCCTCCACCTAAGAGAATCCTCTAGTAACAAATCTCACTGTGTGCTTCTCAATGCTCCCGTCATCTATGTGTTTGATCTTGTAGATCCACTTGGAAGTCACCATTGACTTTTCCTCAATTATATGAGCATTGTATACTCACAACTACTTCCAAGGATTCATAATCTCGTGTTGACCTCGCATGTGCCTTCTTCAACGACAATCCATTAATCGATGTGTCCAAAGGCATAGATCTCTACGGTGGCAACTTCCAAGGGACACCATGTTTAGCAGCCAAAGATCATCTTCCCTTAGTCCTCGAAGCTTGTCTGCTATTCATTCCCACCCAATTCACAAGATTATTCATTTTTGAGAAAATGTTTGAATTTGATTAGCAAGTTCAATAATTGATTAGCATGACCAAGATTTACAAGATCATTTAGCCATAAGAATTCATTAATATAATAACTTTTTATTATAAATTATTTATATATAGATGTGATTACATCATAATATTAACATGATTACTAATATTTTAAAATAAAAGTTGAAGAAAAGGTATTTCATGTGTTTATTTATAATTATTAGAACTTTATTTCATTTTCATATTTATAATTTGTTGGGATTTTTTTTAATGTTAATATAATTATTATTTTGTTTCTGGAATTTTTTTAATGTTAATATAATTATTATTTTGTTTTTAAAAAGTCAAGCTGAAAAAATGTCATTACAATTAGTTTAAAAAAATGTTGATTTTAGATATGATTATTGAAGCATCTAGTATCTATGATAATGGAAGACTTTATGTCATCTTAACATCTATGATTGTTGGAAGACTTTCTTTCATCTTAACATCTATGATCGTTGAGGATGTTGTTTTATTTTGATGATTATGATATGATTGTTAACATTCCATGAAGACTAATTTTGTTCTATAGGAAAAAATGTAAGGAATTAAGTGAATTGTTTTAAAATTATATTTTTATTTTCAAAAAGTTTTGAGATTTTTTTTAAAATTTTTTAAAGTTTTGATGAGTTAAAATGTTAGGAATGTTGTTATTACTACAAATATTTTAAATTCAGTTTTGATGTGGGCATATGCAAGATATTTTAAGAGAGTGTTTTTTATCATCCACCTTTTTAGTATTGCAAAAATCACATATTCTTTCATCCCATAACATTTTAGGAATTGTCCAATACCTTGTTTCATTATGGAACTCATAAGAGTTCTTGTTTTAACAATGTTGATTTTATTCTTTACGCTACTTATAATAAAAAGATGCTTTAGATATTCTAAATTAGAGATTATTGACCTCTTTATAATATCTTAATTTTCTATATCCTCTAATTCTTTATTGCATAAAAAATTCACCTTAAATTTAGATGTAATAGTGTTAGAGTGACATTATCCTCTATTTCCAATGATTTAGCCAAGACTTGGTGTCTTTATGTCATTGTTGAGTTGCATGTGGCTTTGACGAGAGTTTGAAACAATCTTAAGAAGCTTCTTTTCTTTCTTGTTAGTTGTCTTGTTCTTGTACTTAAATACCTAGTCATAGCAATACTCTCAATGGGGAAAAGACCCACTTCTATAAGGATGATAGGGTACATAGTATTGTTTTTAATTTTAAGATTATAATTATAAAATGCTATTGTATTTGCTTGATCTTTCTTCATGATTCTCTAGAGATGCTACAACCCCAAACTTCACATCCATATAATATAACAGGAATGAAAAAAGTGTCAAAAACTAGTTTATTTTTATCTCACAACCAAAAGTTAACTAATTGTTTTCAAGATCAAAATAGGCTTTCCACTCTCCATTAATCCTTTTATTGATGCTATAGTTCCAATTAAGCTTGGGATGAAAATAAACCATGAGATACTTATATGAAGTAACTTTGTGTAAGTTGTTATTGTCTTACACTAAATTAGTGTAAGTGATCTTTTTGGATTTGATAATCATAATCTTTGTTTGTCAGTGGTACTATCATACCCATGATAGAAAAAATATCATGGAAAATTGTTAGTTGCTTGTCAATAATAGAGGGAGCATTGCAAAAAGAATCATTATCATCAACTTATAGAAGAAGGATGATGACTATTCTAGCTAAAGTAGTGCCAACACAACTTGTATCGATTATTACTATTACTATTACTATTATTATTATTATTATTATTTTAAAACTTCCTTTAAAACACTAAGGAGAAAAAAAATTATTACAATCAAATTACTAGAAACATTGATTTTAAACTATAAGTTTTGGAAATTAATTTTGCAATTTTTGACACTTTGAATTTCAATATTGATTTTGCTTAAAAGTGTTTGAGATGGGGGCTGAAAGTGTCACCCTCATGACACTTTCAACCCCGCCCCAACACTCACCCTCACTTGTGGGGGGTGAAAGTTTGACACATTCACACTTTAATCCCTCACCCCCACCCTCCTTACTTTCACCTTCCACACCCACCCTCATGAAAGCACCACACTTTCACTTATCACCCCAACCTTCATGAAGGTGTCACCCTCATAAGGGTGTGTCACACTTTAACACTTCCACCCCACACCCTAATCCTCATGGGGGTGAGCATGGGGTGGAAACCCCACCCTAATCCTCATGAAAGAGTGTCACCTTCATGAGGGGATGGGGTTGAGGGTGTAAGTGGGGGTGGGTGTAGTGTGAGAACCCCCCACCCCAAACCTTGTGTAAGAGTGTCACCTTCACGAGTGTGTGGGGTTGGCAGGTGTAAATATGTCACTTTCACAAGCGTGGGGTTGTTGGGTGAAAGTGTCATACACCCCGCCCTTGTGAAAGGTGGGTGGGGGGTGAAAGTGTCACATATTCCATCCTTGTGAAAGCATCACCCTCCCTAAAGTGTCACACACCTCACCCTTATGAAAGGTGGGCGAGGGTGGTGGGTATAAGAGTGTCACTTTCATAAGGATTCAATGTGTGACACTTTGGGGAGAGTAACGCTTTCACAAGGATGGAGTGTGTGACACCTTTACCCCCCCCATCCTCACCCTCATGAAAGTGATTATTTTCCACCTTCATGAGGGTAACACTTTCATGAGAGCAAGGTCTGTGACGCTTTCACTTCCCACCCCCACCCTCACCCTCACACTTTCATGAGGGTGGGCGTGGGCGATGGAAGTGTGAAAGTTGTCAAACTTTCATGAGGGGTGAAAGCGTGAAAGTTGTCAGACTTTCATGAGGGGTGAAAGTGTGAACTTTCACATTTTCACCTCCCACCCCCACCATCATGAAGGGGTAGGCTGTGAAAGTGTGAAAATTTTCAAATGAGGGTGAAAGTGTATGAATGCTTGAAGACAACTTTCACATTTTCACCCTCCACTCCCATTTCGTGAAAGGCGTGAGGGTGTGTCACATTTTCACACTTTCAGCTTGTTATTGGATAAATCCGTGAGTGCGGACACAAACCGATCTCCCTAGATCCACCTGGATCTAGAACAAAACAGGACATAATATACCGCTTTCCCTAGATCTAACTATTGAATTA
>JZKD02S0686125.1:0-15309 GCA_000966675.3 Picea glauca
GATGATTCAAAATGAAAATGTCTCCTTGGTATATATAGGAGACTAGGAGGTTTTAATGGCCTAAAGCTGACATAAATAAAATAACATTACTAATCTAATATGCCCCAATTAAGTGTTAATGAGCCAATATTAGGGCTTAACACCCATAAAAGACTTGGATCAATTGCAGTTGGTACTTCCACGGATACCAACCAAGGCCCTATATAAATTGTAGGTCAGCGTTACACATGAGGTACAGTCTCATGCATGCACAGATACATTCGAACTGCAGCAGGTAAAGGATAAACGGGATGAGCTAGAACTGGTATATGAGAATTCCAAGCTTGAGACCAAAGAGGAAAGGGAGCACATGAAGGGACTGGAGCAGAAAGTAGCTGCAACCTATGAGAAAATTCCAAAGACCGCGCAGACGACTGAACTCACAATGAGAGAGAAGATTGATCAGATTGTACATAAAATTGATCAATACCAATAGGAGATCAAGAATCTTTGCGAGTAGCTCACACCTACCACTCCACCAGAGGTAAGGGAGAAAAGGAAACAGGAGGAAACAAAGTAGGTACAAGAGATATAATGACAATTCCACGCAGCAAACGACTTGCTAGAGAAAGAAGCACAACTCTGGAAGAAGCTGGAAGATGATCAACAGGTCCAGCAGTGGGAATAGGAAGGAGAAAGGATGAGCGCATCTATCCAAGACATCAAGAAGAGGAATAAGACAATGTCGATCATAGAGCGCATCAAAGGGGATAAAGACATGAATAAACTATAGGCATAACTCATAACTGTGAAAACACAAAAAAAGGAGCGCCAGGATCAAATGGAATTTCTCTAGGAGCAAGCAGCAGAGGTCATTACACTTGTAGAGGAAGCCAAGACATATATGGAATAGACCCAGGCATAATGCGCAAGGTTGGTCAGCAACGAGATTGCAGTGCAGGTATTGGACGCACTCAAGGAGAAGACCACACATGCCCAAATGCACGCAATAGAACTCATGGAGAAGTTCCAAGTGATCACCAGGGAGATCAAAGAAGCACATAGAGGTTAGGTGGCTCAAGACGAGCCACATGTTAGTGTTGTGGGTCCGTTGGAAGAAGGCCAAAGCAGAAAGAAAGGCTATTTTTGGAAATAAAGTCATGTACGAGGAAAGTGACAGTTGGAAGGAAGAGAAACACGTGTGCATTTAGGGAATACCTAATGACATTAGGGTTAGGGTTTTTGTAATACACTGTAAAGTTCGATGAGCCAGAAACATATAAATATAGATACCTAGGTCTCATAGAAAGAGACGAGAGTTAGGTTTAGAGAGTCAATGAAGCGGAGATAGAGAAATCTTGTTATGGAGTTTAGAAGAAACAATATTGTAATCCGATACCTTTTTGTAAGTTGTTGAGCTGTGGAGGATCCAGGAAGGTAGATATTGAGGGTTAGATTGCAAGTTGAGGATCCTGGTGCGATCTAGTCTGCCTCATAATAGATCGTGACCTAACTGGGAGGAGTTGTAAAGTACACGGTGTTGTAGTTTTGGAACTACTATAATAGAAGATATTAAGAGCCATATCTTTATGGACACATCCTAGGAGGGGGTGAACCATGGTAAAACCTATGCTATGTGATTGAATGCTTGTGTTTCGTTGTTGTTCTAAGTAGATATTAGCATGATGAATGAACAAATTGACTATATTCCATGCATAATCGTGAGTAATAGTATATTGTTGTAATAAGTTAATTATATCTCCCAACGCATAATTCTGGGATCTATCTCAAACACTTGAGTATTTCAGTCACCCATTAAGACTATCTTGGGTGAGACTGTGCAGTGCACCCTCTGCGCTATATTGCCTTTTGATTTATCGGGAGGGACAATAGTTTTAGAGGCTTTGTTGGAACCCCAGTAGACCTGAACCCTGGGTCAATCATGTTAAAGGTATAAAATCAGACATATAAACCAACAAATTCCTATGTTGCATGTCATTCATGGCATACCTCAATTTCCCTTTCATACATTTAAATCGTTGGTCAATTTCCCAGACAGATTCTCCTGGTTTCTGTTAGATTTCTATCATCTCGTTCAGGTATTGATCCTTTGAGCTCGGCTTATGGAACTCATTAAACAATAATTTATTAATGTCTGTCAGTTTCCTTGTCATCCTAGGTGCAGTGTTTACATCTAGATTCATGTGGCAGTCTAGTGCGTGGTCTCTTAGCATGATAGTTAGTTGTGCAAGTTTAGTTTCTTCATCAGTGATATGTTTTGCTTTCCAGGTATTTGCACAAATAAGCAAGTGTTTCTCAGGGTCTTATGTTTCCTCTCCTCGAAATTCTGGTAACTGAATGGTGGGATCATGTCCTTCCATCCTGAATGTTGAACTTCTACCTCCGTGCGGTGTAGATACTTGACTAATGCTTTCTGAACTGGCTCCCCAAATTGTTGTTCCTTGTGTAGATGTAATTCCTGTTGTCTTCCTTCTCCCTAAATTTGGTTGTCTAAATGGTGGTGTTCATTTTGGTGTGTTGGTCACAAATGGGGTTATCGGTTCCACACTGACATTAATCTGGATAGGATTGTTTCCTTCTATTATCACCATAACAATTTTCAGACAGGATCCAAGTCTTAGAAATTTAGCAAAGAGCTACATAATTGTGGAAGCATGATAGTTTGGAGAATAAGGTCACATATGGTGGCATGTGGACAAATATAGCAGAGGCACAAAAGGTAGGACCCAGTGGACCGTCGATCTTGAAGAAACCCAGATCCATGAGTAAGGTGCATATCAGGGAATGAAGCAGCGTGGAGGATAATTATTCAAAGGTAGGCCAAGAAAAAATGTTGTGGTTTCATTCATGGATGCGTGGAACCTTGAGAGGTACATCACAGAGAAAAGAGGTCTACCTAAAACCATTTTATCCAACCCCTGATATTGAAAGTTGATGAGACTCAGCGGACCGTAGATCACCTGCTAATTTGCATTAATTTTTCCCAATGCATCTTGTCCTTGTGTTATTTTTCCACTTAGATTTTCAAACTTTTTCACCAACTCTGTCAAGCCCCCATCACCTAAATCCTTCACTCAACTGATCATCCAAAATAGTCATGTCCTCCATGAGTCGAAAATTTGCCAAATATCCCTAACCTATACCTAGCCTTAATGCTTATCTAAATCCATTAGTTCCATCACTTCATTAATTTTTACCCTTATTTTCATATTCCTGTTGAAAATTAAAAATATTCCTTTTACTAAGCACCCTTATCCCATCCACAAAGTCATGTGTTAAGCCTCATATGCCTAAAGTTCTTAGAAATTGGAAAAAGTGTATACTATTATTAATATAAATATTTTATATTAAAATATTTATATGAATATTTAATCCAATATTTAATTTATGGAATCACATCAAATCATGGGCACGAATCTCAATTTATAATGTGGAAAAGTCAAAGGTTGGATGGAGGGCGCACATACATATCGGGGATTGAAGTAACGAGGAGGTTAATTATGTGAAGGCAGGCTGAGGAAAACTATCGTGGTTTATTTGCTGGACACGTGTTTTTACGTGGAGCACATCCGAGGTAAAAGCAGCTTGAATTAAACAACTCTTAATGTGGGGTATTTTTCCAAGAGTGCATTTCAACAACAAATATGGAATTTCTAATAAATGAAATTCCTCCTCATGGTGAAAAGGTTTTACGAAGGTAAGATTTAAGTTTTACAAATTAAAGACATTAATGTTTATTTACATGCAAAGGATTTAAATGGGAAGATGCACATGAACCGAGACTTGGATAATTCTTTATCCAAAGATTTAGAGAAGTAAAAGAAGAAGATAAAAGGTATTTTGCCAAAGGCGGTAAATTGGAAAAACATTACACAATAAATGATTTTCCACAGTGAAACAATAAATTGGAAAAACATTAAACAATAAATGTTTTTTATAGGGAAATGGTAACAGTAAATGTTTTTTACAATGAAATGGTGAATTGGACAAACAAGACATTGTTTTAAAAACCACGGGAAATAATTAAATTATGGAAATTTAATTCTACAGGATGGAAAAATATTTGGGAATTATTTTTATTTCAAATATATTATTCCCAAATATTTAATGCGAAAATGGATAAATAGGATTAAATTTGAAAGAGTATAAGTGACATTTCAAAGAGAACATGGTAGAGGAAGGAGTTGGAGTGTCAGAGGAATCTGTAGGGATCATGAAACATTTTTTTATGAAAACTGTCATTTGTAATCATTGTAGAAGCTAAAACATTTCATTTCAGTTATTGTAACTGGTTGCACATTGAAGGAACTCGAATTGTATAAGTATTAGAGGTTCCGAGTGTATTAATGATGGGAAAAAGTGCAAGGGCACAATTTTGGTGGTTCTGGACTCTATTGTAATTTTTCTGGGACTGAATTGGATACATATGCAAAAACATTTTGAATTGTTTATGAAAATATTCTAATTTCTATGATATGATTTTTGTCTTCCTTCATTGTTTGTATTTCCTGTTCTCTTTAATTTCATTTACATTTTCATTTGTTTAAATGGGATAGTTAAAAGCCCAAAATTCATCCCTAGATGCTCTTGGCTAAAACAATTTAAACTGTGTGTATTTCTTCCTAACTAATTTAGAATTCATTTTATTAATGCTCTGATGTAGTTACTTGTTTTTCCCCTTTCCTCTTACACTCTGCAAATATTATTTACAACTTAGATTCATTGCCCCATTTAGCCTTTATCCTCTGGAGAGTTCTATTGGCTAGACAATCTTTTCATTCAATTTCATAATTTTGACGCCATAGCCCTGAGTGTCCCTCCTCTTCTTGGCCAACAACTTTATAAAAACCCCCCAAAACAAACCAAATCCAACCACCAATTTCCATAGATATATCAAGTGACACAAGAGAGCCCTCTCTGAGTTGAGTAGGTTAGTGCCCATCTCTAAAGTAGGTTGAAACAGTTACCTCTGTCATTTGTTTATCAGCCAAAACAAATTTACAAAGTGCTAACATTCTGGCATCATTGTCGGGGAAGAAATTGAAAAATTTTCCCTGGGAAATAATGATATGGTTGAGTTCTAAGGTCTGAGAGAAGCAGACACTTAGGCACATACTGATTGTATTCCTACTCTGGTGACTCCACACAACAAAAAATCAGTTTGAAGGTGATTCCACTGGGGGTCCAGGAATTTAAATTTTCACCGGTGAATCCACTCTCAATGCAGAATCCATCTTCCAAAACATCATTGGCAGCTTCACTGTCCGAAGATGAGTTCAATATCTACAAGATATTCTCCAATGAATTGATTTCATATTCCTGGCTTTCCAAATCGTATTCCTCACATAAATTGGCAAAAATATTTTCCTAAATTCGAAGATGGGAAAGGAAATGATGTTGCCTTGCATTTGATTAGATTTTACATGCACATATGTAAGTTGGGGGTTAAATTTCATGAGGATTGTTTGATGAAAATGTTTATGTCTAATCTATAGGGGAAATCAAGATTATGGTATGAAGGTTTAAAACCAGACAGCTTATACTCTCTTAAGGATTTCCACATAACATTCTTTAAGCATTATGGAGAATCTAATCCTTCATTCTTGGTGTTTGAATATTGTTGTGAATTTTGTGAACATTTCATTAAGTACCTTAAAAATGTTTTTGGTGATGAAGAGTGTATGAATGATGAAATCATAGAATACCTATATGAATATTCATCCCAACAAAAATGTATCCCCTCCTTTGGTTGAAGGTGAAGTTGATCAAGAAATTGTTGTTGAAAGTCATTTTCCTTCCCCTGAACTTGATAAAGATATTGAACAAGATTTTCAGCAAGACAAAGTGTATCAAGGTTGTCTTTCTCCCCTATGTATGATATGGTTGTTCAAATTCTACGTGGCCTATACATAGATGAGGATTCTGAAACTACATCTATGGAAACTTCCAACAATGAACAAACAAATGACATAGAGTTTCGGGAAAGCAACAAAACAACATATGCCATTTTTCAATCTGAAATACAAAAAGATAATGAAGAGGTAGTGGTTTTGTTTGATTCATTTGAAAATCATGGTTTTGAAAATGCATCCATGGGAACTCTAGACTGTGAAATAGTGCATGTTGTTAGCTTTTCACATTTGCAAGAAGATTATGAGCAGGAACGTATTTCCATTCATTCATTTGAAAGTCAAAATGACAGTCCTCAAGCAAATTTTCAAAAGTTTAATGAAACCAAATCAGAATTGTTTGATGAACAATAGGATGCACATAATATGGATGTCACATTTGAAGATGTTCAAGAATGTATGAATATTTTTGTTGATATGCATGGAAGAATAGACAAACCTATTGCTACCATTTCATTTGAAAATGTTCTTAGAACAAAAGAAATAGAGGAAAAACAACAAACACTTATGAAAGAAGCTTGTCTTTTTGTTTTTGTTCATCAAGAATAAATGAGTTTTCATGGTTTTCAAGATCTTGTGGCCATCCTATTACAATCACCAGTAAAGGAGGAATTTGTTTCATTCATAAGCTCAGATTTTGGATTCAATTTTTTCTTTCAGTTGCCATCTTTTACATTTTTCTTCCAGCTTAAGAAAGATGTGATCAGAGAAAAATAAGGAAGCCAATTGCTTTATTGGTTGCATTGGCACTTTAACATCACTTGATTGAGTATTCATTTCAGCGTTTTTAGAGTATATAGGAGTGTGCAAATAATCTTGTTGGTCAAGAATTTTTCAGTTTGGATTTCCAATAGTATGTACAGTCAGATTTTAGCAGTGTATTCAGTGTTTAGTATCCAGTTGAGAGCAATGCACAGAGTATGGTTTTCAGTAGACACTGGTGACAGGTTGGAGCAGGGTACATAGACATGTTTTGGGAGCAGCCCAATGGATCAGGCACTGGGTCTACGAGTTCTTTGCTACCTCATAGGGAGTATAGCATCCCTAATTGGAGCCTATGTTATCACCATAACAATTTCCAGACAAGATCCAAGTCTCAGAAATTTAGAAAAGAGATACATCATTGTGGAAGCATGATAGTTTGGAGAATAAGGTCACATATGGCGGCATGTGGAAAATATAGAGGAGGCATGAAAGGTAGGACTCGATGGATCATCGATCTTGAAGCAGATAAGATCAATGACTATGGAAAATATTGGGCAATGAAGTAGCGCGGAGGATAATTATTCGAAGGCGGGCCAAGGAAAACTATCGCGGTTTCATTCATAGATGTGTCGCTCTCTCAGAGGTACATCAAGGAGAAAATAGGTCTAACTAAAAATATTTTATCCAACCCCTGATATTGAAAGTTGATGAGACTCGGTGGACCGTAGATCACCTGCTAATTTTCATTAACTTTTCCCAATGCATCTTGTCCTTGCGTTATTTTTCCACTCAGATTTTCAAAATTTTTCACTAGCTTCGTCAAGCCCCCACATCACCTAAATCCTTCACTCAACTGATCATAAAAAATAGTCATGTCCTCCATCAATAAAAAATTTGGCAAATATCCCTAACCTATGTTGGAGAAATTTCTATTTTTGACCCACTAGTTCAGTGGGATTTAACTGACTAGTTCTATTTTAGACTTTCTATTTTTACCATCACTATTATGCATGCATGCATTCCTAAGGAAAGCTAATTACTTGATTGATTTTCTTAATTATGGAATTTTTTTCCCTATATATGAGTGTATTCCACTCATTCATTGTATCATATTGATCATGATCTATGTATCAATCACTAGCTCATTGGAGTAGTGTGAATATATTTTCTCATTCTTCCATATTGAATCTCTCTTCCTTTCTTGATAATATTTGTTTTTACTTTCTTTAGATAGATCTCCTATGAAGGTTTCCATGAAACACTAACATGGTATCAGAGCTATGTTGCTTGGAGAAAGCCAGACAAGCCAAAGAATAAGGAAAATCAGGGTTTCGACAAGCTAAATCCGTGGTCATACCTTTCAGTAGTTATGCCTTCCAAAATATTACATTTTGGAGGAAATGGCTTTCTAAGAAAGTCAACCGGCTCATTTTGGAAGTGGGTTTTCAACCATTTGGCGAGATTCTTCACCGTTTGCTCAGAAAGTAAGTCGTAAGATAGCCTCCTGAAACGGATACAAATTCGTGGCCGTACCTTTCTACATTCATTGCTCCCAAAATTTTACATTTTGGAGGAAACAACTCAAGAGGAAAGTAAATCGTCCCATTTTGGAAGTGGGTTTTCAACTGTTTAGCGAGATTCCTCACTGTTTTCTCAGAAAGTAAGCCACAAGTTCATCTCTTGAAACTAATACGAATTCTTAATTTCTTAATTTTTCACTTGCAGATTGAGAGTAAATTTTTAGGGGTTATTAGAAACAGTGGAAGAGATGGAAAGGAAAACTATTATACATTCAAACTTGGTGGTAATCCTCACACAATACAATTATTTTGATTGGAAGCTCATGGAAAAATTCCAACTCAGAAGGAAAGGACTATATAATTTTATGATGGCGACAGAAACATAACCTACATCAACGATTGAGAATATGAGAGGGGGGAATCATAAGGATGAGGCCACATGACTACTTCTTGAGTTAATCTCCACTGATATATGTTTTCTCTCCACTGATATATGGTTTCGTGTTGCCGCATGCAAGACTCCAAACGAGATCTGGACCACCCTGGAAGGACTCTTTGAAAAGCAGGATGAGATGTGAGGTCATATGCTTGAGGTAGAGTTGAATACCTTAGACCCTAAAAGTTTTGATAATATACAAGATTTTTTTACTAAATTTAAATATTTTCTATTGAGCTTGGGTGAATGTGGTATTGATAAGTCTACACAAGAGAAACAACTTATTCTAAAAAACTTGACCAAGATAGGACCAAAATACGTTGTATATGTCTCCAATTTCCATTCTGGCAGATGTCTTTTTTGAACAAATTTTAAAATGCCTACGTTGGCTCAGTTCATTGAGTCTCTTACACAAGAACAAACAAAACTCATACAGATGGTCCTCATGAAAGATCCCAAAGCACATGCACTCACCATGCATGATGGAAAAGGGTCATTCAAACATAATAGGAAGGAGGGATATTCCAAACCCTTTAATGATTCTTCAGGTTCCAAAGACTCTTCAAATTCCAAGAAGAAGAAGAAGGGAAAGCAGTGCACTTACTGTAATAAACCAAATCATGAAGAATCTGCATGCATGAAGAAACATATCGATCTTATGGCATAGACACTTCATAAGAACAACCTTGGAAACTTCATTCTAGAGGGAGTCAAGAAGCAGAAGGAAGAAGATCATGCTCCTAAGAAAGGTAATCATCATGATCTGGTTACAATTGATTCCTCATCTGATTCATGGATTATAGATTTCGGTGCATCCCATCATATGGCAGTGAAAGAAGAAGTTTTCTCTTCTTTGAGTCCATGCTCAAGACCCCCTATTCTCATGGGGGATGATACTTCAGTAGAAGTAGCAAGAGAAGGGAGAGTGGAACTCCACAATGGAATTTTTGAGAATGTTATACATGTTCCAAATCTTTCTATGAATCTTCTCTCAGTTTATCAGATCACTCAGAAAGATAAAAAGGTTGAATTTACATCAGATTCAGTTTCAGTAATTGACATGCATGACGATTCCATCATTGCAATTGGTGAGGTGGATCACAAGTTAAGGTTGTATAAATTCACTAAGTTTTCTGATGATGACTCCTCTATTCTACTTACACATAAGGAAATTACTTTGCATGCACCTCCAGTGCAACATGTATATACTCTTGTTCTTCCATTAGTTTCAGACATTAGAGATGATTCCATAGACTCAGATTCTTTACATGGAAATAAGAAGGTATTACATCCAGATAAGAAGCCAGCCCCGAAGCTTCAATAGATGCCTAAGAAGGAACATACCACACTTCAGGAAATAGGAAACCTTGCAGGGAATCCATTGGATTCGAGGAGGACTCGATCTCAGCATGAGGAGCCTTCTCATGTATTTTCATCTTCAGAACCTGCAATGCCCATGCATTTCTATATGGTTCAATCTACTAATCCACAAAACTAAAATAGGGTTGTGGGAAATCCATTATGACAAGAAACCATGCAGAAGGAGTATGACTCGCTCCTACAGAACCAGACTTGGAATCTAGTTCCACTTCCACCAGAAAGGAATATTTTCAGGTACAGATGGGTCCAAAATATCAATAGGTACAAGGCCTGACAGGTTGTCAAAGGACATCATCAGATCCATAAATATTTCTACATCTTCATGAAGACTTTCAGTGAGCAGAAGTTTCAGACATTGCGGGATCGTCTTGTAGTGAAGATCATAGTTGCCTAGCAATTGTCATTTTATTCTTTTGATACATTATCTTTTGAGGGGGGGGGTTGTTCCCATGTGGTTTCCCCTCTTTCCTCACTTTTATTTAGTGTTCATTAGTTGCATTATACATGAGCACCTAAAATGGCTTAGTATCCGGGACTCATTTTTTACTCCATAGTGATGTTCTGGGGGGGTGTTGGAGAAATTTCTATTTTTGACACACTAGTTCAGTGGGAGTTAACTAACTAGTTCTATTTTAGACTTTCTATTTTTACCATCACTATTATGCATGCATGCATTCCTAAGGAAAGATAACTGCTTGATTGCTTTTCTTAATTATGGAATGTTTTTCCCTATATATGAGTGTATTCCACTCATTCATTATATCATATTAATCATGATCCATGTATCAATCATTAGCTCATTGGAGTAGTGTGAATATGTTTTCTCATTCTTCCACATTGAATCTCTCTTCCTTTCTTGATAAGCTTTGTTTGTACTTGCTTTAGCTATATCTCCTGTGCAGGTTTCCATGAAACATTGACAACCTATACCTAGCCTTAATGCTTATCTAAATCCATTAATTCCACCACTTCATTAATTTTTACCCTTATTTTCATATTCCGGTTGAAAATAAAAAATATTCCTTTTATTAAGCACCCTTATCCCATCCACAAAGTCATGTGTTAAGCCTCATATACCCAAAGTTCTTAGAAATTGGAAAAAGCGTTTATTATTATTAATATAAATATTTCATATTAAAATATTTATATTAATATTTAATCCAATATTTAATTTATGGAATCACGTCAAATCATGGGCACAGATCTCAATTTATAATGTGGAAAAGTCAAAGGTTGGATGGAGGGTGCACATACATATCAGGGATTGAAGTAATGAGGAGGTTAATTATGTGAAGGCGGGTCGGGGATAACTAGCGTGGTTTATTTGGTGGACACTTGTTTTTACATGGAGCACATTGGAGGTAAAAGAGGTTTGAATTAAACCACTCTAGCCCAAGCCCAATGTAATAAATGCACCATTTATCATATGTTTAATGTGCGGTATTTTTCCAGGAGTGAATTTCAACAACAAATATGAAATTTCTAATAAATGAAATTCCTCCTCACAGTGAAAAGTGAAAAGGTTTTACAAAGATAAGATTTAAGTTTTAAAAATTAAAGACATTAATGTTTATTTCCATGCAAAGGATTTAAATGGGAATATGCACGTGAACCAAGACTTATAATTCTTTATCCAAAGATTTAGAGAAGTAAAAGAAGAAGATAAAAGGTATTTTGCCAAAAACGGTATATTGGAAAAACATTACACAGTAAATGTTTTTCCACAAGGAAACCGTAAATTGGAAAAACATTAAACAGTAAATGTTTTTCACAAGAAAATGGTAACAATAATTTTTTTTTACAGTGAAATGGTGAATTGGGCAAACAAAACATGGTTTTAAAAACCACAGGCATGAATTAAATTATGTAAATTTAATTCTACAGGATAGAAAAATATCTGGGAATTATTTTTATTTCAAATATATTATTCCCAAATATTTAATGAGAATATGGATAAATGGGATTAAATTTGAAAGAGTATAAGTGACATTTCAAACAGAATGTGGTAGAGGAAGGAGTTGGAGCGTCAGAGGAATCTGCAGGGATCATGAAACGTTCTTTTATGAAAACTATCATTTGTAATCATTGTGGAAGCTAAAACATTTCATTTCAGTTATTGTAACTGGTTTCACATTGAAGGAACTCGAATTGTATAAGTATTAGAGGTTTTGAGTGTATTAATGATGGGTAGAAGTGCAAGGGCATAATTCTGGTGGTTCTGGACTCTACTGTAATTTTTCTGGGACTGAATTGAATACATATGAAGAAGCATTTTGAACTGTTTATGAAAATATTCTAATGGCTATGATATGAATTTTGTCTTCCTTCTTTTTTTGTATTTCCTATGTTCTTTAATTCCATTTACATTTTCATCTGTTTAAATTGGATAGTTAAAAGCCCATAATTCATCCCTAGATGCTCTCGGCTGAAACAATTTAAACTATGTGTATTTATTCTTAACTAATTCAACATTCATTTTATTAATGCTATGATGCAGTTATTTGTTTTTCCCCTTTCCTCTTACACTTTGCAAATATTATTTACAACTCATATTCATTGCCTCATTTAGCCTTTATCCTCTGGAGAGTTCTATTGGCCAATCAATGTTTTCATTAAATTTCATAATTTTGACTCCATAGCCCTAAGTGTCCCTCCTCTTCTTGGCCAACAACTTTATAACCCCCCCCAAAAACAAACCAAATCTAGCCACCGATTTCCATAGATATATCAAGTGACACGAGAGAGCCTCTTTGAGTTGAGCAGGCTGGTGCCCATCTCTAAAGTAGGTTGAAATAGTTACCTCTGTCATTTTTTTATTAGCCAAAACAAATTTAAAGAGTGCTAACACCTTCTATTCCCTCTCTTGGACCTCTTGTCTTCCTCTCATATGTTGTGCGCATGATTTCCTCAATATTCTCCACAGCTCGGAGATCCTCTACCTCCTCTTCATCACTTTCCAAGCCTTCCCTTGCAGCTACGACTCTCTTCTTGGTGTTCACCTTGTATTGGTAGGGTACTCCACTGCACGTCTTTGTAGTCGTCGTCATGATCCTCATGATTTGGTCTTTGTCCATCGTGATTGGGTCCAAGGCTTCCTCCTTATTTCCTTTATCCTTTTCTCCTTCCATTTCTCCTTTTTTCTATCAATGCTTCCCCTATGCACGCAGGGAAGTTTAGTTGTCTGACTCCATTGTCATTACACCTTTGTTATAGAGAAATACATTAATAGAAGTATACAAAGATCTAATATACCTTCCTTGAGGGTCACGTATAAAATATTTCTCTGATGCATTGTACGACTTCGCAGTGTCTATTGAAAATTTTGTTATAAATCCTGCTACAATATCGTCGTGCCAAAAATCTACACATGGATGAATTTGTTATTCACCTGCTGTAACTGTGCCATCTGAACTGAGGTCCACTATAACTGTCGGATCTTATTTTTTGTGTGGTTTTATTTCAACCTCAATATCTACTCCTGCAATAAGTGTGGAAAATCACATAAAAATACTTCATGCAGATAAGTAAACACATATTTCTCAAGATATTTGCATGGTGTTACTATAGGGTTTTTGTTATCTTGTTGCACAAAATCTATCTCCTTTGTTTTCAACCATCTCTCTATTTCCTCTTTCGTGGGTCTCCAGGGTATAAACATTCCCTCCTATATTGTCATTCCTTTTTACACTTCGGTCCCAGATATTTCATTCTTTTAACAATTTTTCAATAGATCAAACATTCTTTTGACAGATATTCAACAGATCACATCCACTCAATCCTATGATGTTCCAACTGGAAATAGAACCATTTTTTGGTTTCTTATCTGAGTTATTCCTTTAACATGATTCGAACCAGGTTTAGGTCTATTGGGGATCCAAAAAACCCTCTAAAACTATCGGCCCTCCTAGTAAACTGGAAGGCAACGCAGCACACAGAGTCCACTATGCAGTCTCAATCAAGATAGTCTTAATGGATGACTGCAATACCCAAGTTCTTGTAGTCCAATACTGAATGGGGATCTATGAATTGCGCACTATGAATTCTATCTAATTATTAAATCAATATGTTGTCGTTCTCATTCATGCATGTACTATAATTGGATCCATTAATTCATTCATACATCATTCTAACATCTACTCATAGATAGTAAAATATATACAAGCATTCAATCACATAAAACAGGTTTTACCGTGGTTCACCCCCCCTAGGCTACATCCACAAAGATCTGGCTCTCAATCTATTTTATTACAACAGTTCCAAAACTACAGTGCTGTGCGATTTACAACTCATCCTCACTCGGGTTGAGATCTATTATGAGGTGGACTAGATCACACCATGCTCCTTAGCCTGTGATCTAACCCTCAAGATCTACCCTTCTGACTCCCTACAGCTTCATAACTTACAAGATTGGATTGCATTACAATAGTGTTACAAAATAGTTACTCCTTCTCACATGAGTAACACTCCATCAAAACCTAGAACCCCCCCTAGACCTCCTAGGTGTCTATTTATATCTATTTTTGGCTCATCAACCATTACATTCTCTTACCAAAACCCTAACCTAGTTAGCTCTTCTTTCATGTTGGCCTTGCACACTTTTCTCCTCGGCATCCACATTTTCCTTTCATCCACTTCTTTTCCTGCCATCTTTCTTTCTTTCCTATCTTCTTGCATGCATGCCTCACATGCCTTTCTTCAAACTTTCTTTCCTCCATGTCGTTCCTTTTCCCCAAAATGGGCCTATTCCCAACACTTTCCTTTCCATGCCATGCCATGCGTTCACTTTCCATGTCATGCATTGCCTTGATTTTCCTTCACTTTCCATGACATCCCTTGCCATTTCGTGCCTTTCTCTTCCTTCACTTTCCATGAAACTCCTTTCCATTCCATTCCATGCTTTGACTTCACTTGCCATGACATGACTTTCCATTCCATGCCATGCCATTCCATGCCATGACATGCCTTGTCATTCCATGCCATTCCTTGCCTTGCCATGCCTTTCCATGCCTTTCCTTGCCATTCCTTGCCATGTCTTTCCTTGCCTTCACTTTCCATGCCATGCCTTTCATTGATTTTCCTTCACTTTCCATGGCATGCCTTCAATTTTTATTCCATGCCATGCCTTTCCTTTCCATGTCATGCCATGCCTTCACTTTCCATGCCATGCAATTCCTTTCTTTTCCTTCACTTTCCATGACATGCCTTGCCATTTCATGCATTTCTTTTCCTTCACTTTCTGTTACACATCCAAATCACTCAACTGGATAAGTGTCACACATACCTCTCGCTTGTCGCAAGTGTCGCAACTCCTATACAACTTGTCGCAAATGTCGCAAGTTGGTAATAAGGGTGTCGTAAA
>JZKD02S0686147.1:21101-32662 GCA_000966675.3 Picea glauca
ATTTTACTACTGAAAACTGACTATTTACTGCTGTCATAATTTTACTACTGCTGAAAATTACATGTTTCAGTGTTGAAATAATCTCTATACTATTAGAGATTATTTATTTTACTGCTGTGATAACTTTTTTACTGTTGTTATCACTTACTTTGCTGCTGTTATTTCACATATTACTTGCAAGCTTTATCTCAACCTCAGAAATTTTCTTTATTTCTAGTGTTTTGGGACCCTACTGAACTCATACTTGATCGGGAGAGCCTCTCTATTTGGCTTGAATCCTCTACACTTCAAATCTGAAAATTGTCTTGTTCCACCACCTCTCTATTGCTTTGCCTATCCTTATCTTGGTGGTAGTTTGAGTAGTCACCCCAGGGGGCCCTAGACTTGATTGTATCTTGCCTAGGGATTCTTGGAGGCTACTAGGGAAGCCTCCCTTGTGTTGGATACTATTCCTTCACTGAAAAGAGGGAAGTTGTTGCCTAGGTGACAAGGGTGACATCTTTCATGTTCCACTAGTCTTAGTGCTTTGTGAAGACTTTGCACTTGGTGCTAGATTGTGTGGTAACAATCTACAAATAAAGCACAAATTGGACACATGAGAAAAACAATGGACAGTCTAGAAAAAAAATTCCAAATAAAGCCAAAATTGGACACATAAGAAAAACACTCATTGTGTTTATCACCTCGAAAGCCATGATAAAAACTGGAACATGATATGCATTGCATGCGACTGGTTTTCTTAACTCACCAAAACATATAAAAAAGTTCAAAACACTATAGGCAGAGGCAGAACTTGGGATCTATCTTAGTGAAAGCTCACTGGAAGAGACCAAAATAAAGCCAGAGGAATGACACACTTATCTTCATATTTTGCAGAGAAAGAGATGTCCAAACTAAACCCTTAAAAAAGCTAAATTGAAATGAACAAAATTATAATCCCCAATGGGAAGGGTATTTGATGAACTTCCTTTAGATTTAAAGATCATATATGCAAGGATGTATGGCATCGATGACATTGTTCTAGAATCTAATCTAAGCCACTATAAACTAGTAGCAGTTGTTTTAAAACCAAGTAGTTGCTCTGTAGGATAACGGAGTTCTCTGCCACATAATAAGCTAAGTGAATCTTGCTATATCAATCCAATCGTCCAATTTCAACGCACAAGATAAATAAAATAGAACAGAATTTTATTAAAATGTCAACAAAGCCCACTGGCCTATCGGATTAAACAGCTACCATCTCATTGTAGCATTGCTTTACAAAATTAAGAAAATTGGAATGCGAGGAAGGAGGAGAAGGGACAGAGACAACATCCCACAGGTGGGCATTGATAAAGTTGGTATGATACTTATTGGGCGGTGAAACCAAGGAGGGTCACCCAAATAAAGAGACGAAGAAATAGAACAGGATTTGAAATATAGAGGCAAACAAAGCCTAAGAAAATAGTGGTAGAATAAATTCTTTGGTCTTCTAGAACCTTCTGTTGATCTTTGGTTGGCAATTGACAGCTTTATAGACCATGAATATATTTCTTCCAGAGTAAAAATGAAAGCAAAGTAAGCAGATAACCTGCATGCGCTTTTTAATGAGTTGAATCGATTGAGCTACGACTGCAGCATGGCTTCGCCAATCATTCTCGCTTTCATCAAGCATGTGCCACCCGCGACCGGCAATATCTTCTGCTGTCAATCTGCGAGAGACTGACGTTATATCTTTGCAGTCCGCGGGAGAACAGCAGTAATGGCGTTGGAATGTCATTGGCACCATCTTATTAAACCCCATCATCACGTTTCTCGTTGCTTTTACAAAATCCTTTTCACCTCCATCTTCAGACCTGTAAGCTTTTGAGGGAAACTGACTACATGAAGTCGTGATATTTCTATGTTCAAACCCTCTGCACATGATAAACCCTAAACCCTCTTCGGCAAAATAAGGTTTCCGGGTTATTGAAGATGAATTAATGACGGGCATCAATAAACTTGACATTGACGCGCGGTGGAATGACAGTAGAAGGAAGTTTCTGGCTCTTGGGCACCTTCTTCTGCTTATTACAGACAAACCCATTTTCAATGTTTGAAGGAGTAGCTGCGATATATTTTTCATTTATATATATTTGGGAGTTTTAATTCGATTGACTTGCAGTTAGTTCGGCATTGGAAATCCATGTTAAGTGCCCAAGGCCCAGAGCATTGTATCAGATAAACGAATCTATAAGGCTGTCTGTCTGTTTTGACTGCATCCTCTTCCTCTGCACTTCCTGAACATGTTTCTCAAATTTAAAGCCAGCTGTTTTTCATGCTGCTTAGTCTTCGCAATCCATTGTTCCCATGTTTGTGTGCTTTTCTTACAATCCATTGTTCCTATGCTTCTGGCAACATGAACATCAAAGGGCTTGCGAGTCAATTTGTAATTATAGGCAAAGGGGTTCACTCGGTTCTTCCGTGTAATTGTTTTTCTTTAATTGAAGCGATTTTATTTTTATTATTGTTATTTTTTTTTTTACTTGAGTGGACTTTAAGGTTTCTAATTGTTTTTATTTAATTGAGTTAACTTTATTTTTATTAATACTATTTATTTTTAAAATTGAGCAGGTTTTAATTTTTATTAAATGTAATGTTATCTAACATAAAAATAACGCTTCAACATCTTTCTATGTTGAGTTGTAGAGCACCTAGTTAGGTGTAATAATTTTTTCCTTTACAAATTCATTGAAGATTGAGACATTATGATTTGTAGAGCTACTCATAGAGTATGAACCAGGAATTAGAGACTAAATCCCACATTGACAAATTGTGCTTTTTTTTTTCCACATGAAAATTGTGCATTATATTAGAAAATATAATCAGTTTACATTGTCAAAAGTTCTTTACATTTCAAGGCCATGCCTTTTCATATTACTCCATCTGAGATAACAATATCAAAAAAAGATTTATGTTACAATCTGTTCAGAAAAAACAAAAAAAAATTGTAACCAGATAATAAGGGTTGTTGCTCCACTAACATTAAAATATAAAGTGTCTTTCCACTTTTCAATGCCCCCATTACTAATACATCCACAGTCTTCAAGTAACCAAAAAAAACACAATAGATAATCATCCATGCTAGAAAAGTTTCAAGTGGTAGGTAGGTCCCTCATGTCCATTGTTACGTTGATAGTAGATAATGGTCCCCAGTGGATCTGTAAGAGCCTTTTTGGAAAGAAAATATGCCTCCTGATTATCTTCTCTATACACATGATCAAAGGTAATTGCAATGAAAAGCTTCTTAAGTTCAATCACTCGCTCTTTCCAACATTCGATAGAGCATACCTGCAAGGAACCAACATTGTTCAACCAATCAATAATAACTTTAGAGTCTCCAAAGATTAGGATATCTATAATTGCCAACCTATGGGACAAGGTGAGTATAGCCCAAGCCCCCAAGAGTTCAGCTCTTGTTTTCGTACCCTTTCCACAGTTAAGGGACCATTTATAAGAAATCAGCTCATTGAGGGATATTATTCCCCTAGCCCCACTTATTTCTCCATTCCTCTGTGATGCCCCATCAAACCAACCCATTATTCTATTCTTTTGTGTAGACTATAGCCACTTCTTCTTCTTGCAATTTTCGGACTTTTTGATTTATGACTCGCTACAGCAACTATAGAAAGAAAAAGAACTTTCTCCACAGATGGAACTTTTGATTCAAATATAGCTAAATTCCTTTCAGTCCAAACAAACCAACAAATATAAGCAAGTATAGTAGGGAAATATGCGTTCCTAGTACACCAAGAGTCAAAACAATCCTTTACAGTTGTCCCCGTCCAACCAACATGTACTTTAAGATGAGTACAAATTTTGCACCAAATGGAAATCGTAAAAGGACGGTGAACAAAAAGGTGGATGGTTGTTTCTTCATTACCTTTACACATATAACAATACCCAGGTCCTTGCTAGCCTCGCTTGAGAAGGTTGTTCCAGGTGAGTATCTTATCTTCCATAAGCAACCAAGTAAAAACCTTTAATTTTAAAGGACACCCCCATGACAAGATCTTCATTTTCGCTATATCATCGTTCTTTTGCCACAGCTCCACAGCCAAAGCATTATAAAAATTATTTGTATATATTATGCATGTTCCATCCCCGGTTGTCCATCGAATCTCATTATAATCATCTGTTGGAAAGATACCCGCAGTCGTCAAGTGGATTCTATAATTATCCCATTCTGTAGCCAGAGTACTCGATAGACCCAAGTCTATACTAGAAACCCAATTTTCAACAGTCAAACCAGTAGTAATGGCTCCTCTCGCTTGATAGAGGAAATGAACCTGATGTTCATTTAGGTGTTGAATCAAGGCATTTGATAGAAAAGCTTAATTTCCCATACCCAGGATCGCATCTTTACTGATCCAAATGTCTTCCCCATTCCCCGGTTTCCAAGCCAACCATCTAACAATTAAGGGAAGAGCATTAAGCAAGTTTTTCCAAGTTTGTGAGCCAACCCGAGTTGTAGAAGTTGCAGATCGAAGCCACGTGATAACTAGAAGATGAGGTAGATATTTATCCTTTAATACACGATTCCATATCCCCGGTTGCATCAAACCTCGCCAAAGCGATTTAGCCACTAAGGCCCGAGAAAAGCAAAATATATTTCTAAACCCCCATCCCCCAAAACACTTTGGCTTTGCTAGTGTCTCCTAATTACACAAGTGATAGGAAGTAGAGGAATTTGTTCTCGACCAAAGAAAAGAGAAGGTCATCCTACGGATCCGACTTAAAACAGAGATAGGAATGTGCACAAGTGTCATCCAGTAAACTGGCTAACTTTCCAAGACAGCCTTGATCAAAACATATCTACCCCCCAAAGTGAGAAAACGATTGCACCGGTGAAAAATTCTCCATTCATACTTCTTCAAGACCCATTGCCAATCAGTTGCCTTGTAACTATCAACCTTTAAAGGGAAACCCAAGTAATTAAAACCCTCCAATAAACACTTAGAGCCAAAATGAAACAGATATGTCAGAGCAATTAAAACTTTTGGTTGAACTCCATAATAATGAAAAGTAGACTTATTGAGGTTTATCTCCAAGCCAGCAGCACCACAAAAAAAAATTAATAGCTTATGAATTTCCTTCCATTCGTCCATCAATGTTGATGTCATTATAATCACATCGTCCACAAATAAAAGATGAAGTATTCTTACCAAACGAGAGACCTTAATGCCAGAAAGCTTACCATCTCGTAAGCTCTTGTTGAGAGAGAGACTCAGACCTTCCATCACTAAGATGAAAAGAAGTGGGGAAAGAGGACAACCCTCATGGATGCCTCTTTCACTTTTTATAAATTTTGAAGCTTCACCATTTACCAGAATAGCCAAAGAGGCTGAAGACACACATCTCATAATCCACCTGGTCATTACATGACCAAAACCACACTGAATCAAAACTAATCTTAGGTAATCCCAATTTATGCAGTCATATGCTTTTTTAAGATCTAATTTCAAGATAATGGCATGAAGCTTCTTTGATTTAATACTATGGAGACACTCTTGTGTCGTGTCGATCGCATCCAGTATCTAACGGCCCTTTAGAAAACCGAATTGTTCCTCAGCTAGAGACCTTGACAGAAAAGGTCTTATTCCCTTGGCAATTATCTTAGTTACAATTTTATAACACAGATTGCACAGTGCTATTGGTTGGTAATCAGAGAAAGTTATTGGTCGATTTTGCTTTGGTATTAGGGAAAGAAAAGTGGAGTTGATTGGCCTACACACTTCTCCTCAGAGTCTTGTATCTTCCACCATAGCGAGAAGATCAGACCCCACCAAATCAAAATAGAAAAGGAAGAATTCAACTGTCCACCCGTTTGGCCCGGGACTCTTGTCTTTTGTAAACCCCTTTAGAACCTTTAAAAGTTCATCCAAAGTAACAACCTTCTCCAGAAAATGAACATCATCATCCTGAACCATCCTTGGATAAAGTCTAATAGTCTCCAATTGTGTCCTTATATTAGATTGGTTATGTTCCTTAAAGAAGGACCCAAAATAATTGGTGGCTTCCACTTTGATAGCTTCCTGTCCCATGTGCATACGACCAGACTCGTCAGCGATCTCCCAAATGAACTTCTTATTCCTTTGAAAACTAGCATAACTATGAAAGAACTTAGTGTTTTTATCCCCGCTCTTGATCCAGGTTGCCCTACTCTTCTGCCTCCAGCTTTCCTCTTCATCCAATAATAATTTATTACAAACTTCCTCCAATTGTTTACACTGTATGTCAAAATCATTACTGGTGTGGCCATTTAATTTCTGGTGCATTAGTGCTTCCATATCAATTTCCACTTTGTTCAAATGTTCTTTACTTATGACCATCTTTTGTCGCGCCCAAACCTTTACTTGGCGCTTGAGCTGAGCTAGTTTCTCCACTAGCCTTTGTTGAGGAGCTTCCAAGAGGGTAAACCGACTGTCAAGCCAAACCTTACGGGTTAATGTAGAGAAGGATGGATCTTCTAGCCAAATCGAGTTAAATTTGAAAGGGTACACAGTCTTTGGAAACCTAATATCCAATTGAAAAAAAATAGGGGCATGATCTGAAATGTAACTCTAACCGACCCATGATCTATATCTCGACATTGTTCCAAGTAAACCATCTGACACGAAGAATCTGTCCAAACGCTTAGAAATGTTAGATTCCCCCATCCTGCCATTACGCCACGTCGGCACTAGCTGTGATGGGGCCACATCCACCAAAGAAGTAATTGCAAATAAATCCTTAAAGAAAGATGTCAATGGATCAATGACAGCATTCGATCCCCAGATCTCATCTGTGCCCAGAGAGAAATTTAAATCCCCTGCCAGAATTAAATCTGAATAGGATAATAGACCTTTTTCCATGCATCTATTCCAGAAGCTTTTACGATCCGAACATGGACCATATACATTTAGAAGTGTAAAGCTCCTTTTGTCAGCCAGATTGTAACCTATCGAGAGAATTCCTCCACACGTAAGAACCGATGAGAGAGAAAAAAACCGAGGATCCTAAGAAACCAACAATCCACCAGAATGTCCAATAACACTAATAGCACAAACTAACCAGTCTGGTTTCAAAGTAAACATAAAATCCCTTGCCTTCACATCAATAGTCAAAGTCTCTTGTAGAAAAATGATATGGGGTGAAACCGTAGAGAGGAGCCTACGCATTGAGGCTAATTTGAGAGGCCCTCCAACCCCTCGAATATTCAGGGATAACAATATCATGATTTAGCCCTAGCTAGGGCTTTTAATCCTCTAAGCGCCCCAAGGTCACAAGTAGACGTAATGGAAGTAGTTGCAGTAGATGGAGTAGGTCTCGCTCTTTTTCGAGCGCTTCTAGTTTTAATCGGTGACAGTTCCATACCCAAACCCCGAGACCAGGCATAGGACTTTTCCTTCGAGTTTTCAGGGATGGGAAAGTCAGAACCCGAGGAAACTCGAACCCCATCTGTCACCTCAGCTCTGTTTGAAAATATAGGCAAATGTATCGGGCTAACAACCTCCCTAATAGTGCCAATACTTGACATAATCTTATCCAGAGAAGCTTCACTCAACTCAGGCTCCCCATACCCCGGAGATAGAGTAGAGTCATCAGCTAAACTGTTAGGGGAGAGGACAAAGATTGACCTATGTGGAGGCTCAAGCTGATTCGAAGTTGGTTCATGTGCATCAAAAGAGACTAAAGACGACATCCCCAAGACAACAGGTTCAGGAATCACCCTCTCACTGACCCTATCGACAAGTATATCAAGAACCCCAACACATTACTATGCTACTACTTGAAATTAAAATGATAATACTTTAAATATTAAAATTTACAAATAACATCTTTAATATTTTCATTTAAAATTATGTATATATAATTTTAAATTTCTAAACCTGGACCTTGGACCTTAAATGTATATATAATTTCCAACTTTTAAGATTGGACATTGGACCTTAAATGTATATATAATTTCCAACTTTTAAGCTTGGACATTGGACCTTAAATGTATATATAATTTCCAACTTTTAAGCTGGGATCTTTAATGTATATATAATTTTTTTTATTTTAAGCTTGGACTTTTTTAATGAAGGTTTATGATTTTGACTTTTTCTTTTTTGTCATTAATGAAATTTAGCGAGGTATTTTTTGTTCAAATTGCAATGTTGAATTGATGAGATTGTTGTTTTTAATACATAAATAGATTCAGCGCCCTAAAATACCCAGGTCAATGTAATTGGATTATGCAATGTTAATGTTTGATATTTTCAATCTTGTCAGATTTGAGGCCAAAAATGTTAGTTCCCCCTTATTATTCTTATCGGCCATAAAAGAACCATTTCATAGCACTTTTAGAGCACTACCTTTTTTATTGTTGTTGTTGTGATGACTAATTATAGTAAGAAATTTTGGTTTTTTTAATGACACGATATATACTCATGATTTAAAATAATAAATATGGCACTACCGCCTCATATTGGCTAGGGTACGATAATCTCAATAAGAGCCTCAAAGAAACAATTCTTTTGTATTCAATGCTTTTAACAACTTATATTAATATCCACCAGGCACTCGTTAACAATGAGAGCATTGATAGGATTGACATGACCCACACCCACCTTTGTATAGCATAGATACCACGGGTCATTGCAAGAAGAAGGTTCGTCTCCTCCACTAGTACTGCAAGGCATCATGACCATACCCCTTTGCATGAATAGAGGGCATTGGAGTTGAAGGTGCATCATGGCAACAAAAAATAGAGATTACAACAATTATCACACAAATAGGAGGCAACTTGAAAATATATGCACACCTCTCCACCTAGATATGGACACCGACTTTCATGCTTCACTCATTTGCCACTACGCTCTTCTTACTGGTTTTGTTTCCTCTACTACTAATTACTATTTTTGTTTTCAAAGTGTCTCTACCATGGAAGATTGCACCCTAATTTTGATTTGGGAAAACTCGGACTTCAAGGACCTTAAGGACCTAATGAACTTTGCTTTAGTGTTGGAAAGGAAACGCTCTGTGGGAAAAAGGAAGGTAAAGTGCTCAAGGAAGAAAAGACACAAATATTGTGTCTCAATCTCAAAGGATGAGAACATGGAGATCATTATTGAAGTCAAGATACCCCCTTCACATGTTGCTAGAAATAGAGAGATCCATGCACCTTTTAAGTGCAATCACTTAGAGGAAGCTTATTAGGAAGTGGCAAATCTAGGGGCAAAAAAGCCTGGTAGGAAAGCAAGGGAGAAGGTACGGAAGAAGACTGCCCCTTTGACATTCCACTTTTGGATTCCATGCACACAAGAGATAGGTGCACTTTGTTCCAAAACATCTTAGATAAGAGATGGAATATGTGTTCCTTTGTAAACTCCAACATCAATGCAAGAAAACCACAAAGATCCAATCTTTGATCTATTGGCTTATCCTAAACTAACCCTTACACATATATCCAAAGACCTAACCTAACCAAACATGGCAGAGAGATCATAAGGATGAATGCCCTGCTCACTTAGATGATAAACCCGTCTTTATTGTGGAAAGAATTAGTGTACATGTGAACGTGAAAGAAGAGAACCTAAAAGTTTATTTTATTAATAAGGCGACAACTTTCAAGCCTTTATTGTGGAAATAAATATTGTAGATGTGAATGTGAAAGAAGGGAACCTAAAAGCTTATTTTATTAACAAGACAACAACTTCGAACTTCTTGTATTTACAATATACACATTCTTGCAAATTGATTTATTTTCATGAGTTGGTGATGCCAATATACGATAGGCCAATTATTACTTATTTAGTTTCATGAGTTGGTGATGCCAATCTATGATATGCCAATTATTACTTATTTATTTTCATGAGTTGGTGATGCCAATCTACGATAGGCCAATTATTACTTATTTATTTTCATGAGTTGGTGATGCCAATCATTATTTTCATTAGTTGGTGATGCCATGATAGGCCAGTTATTACTTTCTTTGCATGTTTTTATTCATGATTTTAGTGCTAAAATAGTTTGCAGTTACTATCCCTCTAACCACATAGATTAATGTTTTCTAAACATTTACTTGCTCTACCCATATGAGCTTTTTTAACTCTACTTTTACTTCTATTAGAATGATACTTAGTATTGATAAAAAAATTATGTTATTAATATGAATTATGTTGTGTTTTACAAGCACTTAATGATTAAAAAAGTGGGTTAGTAAAGTAAATCTCTATGAGCACAAATAAGAGAAACAGATAAAGGGTTAGTAAACTTGAGTCTTATAGCGAAAATAAAAAATCTATCTACTACATAACTTTGTAAGTAACAAGCTAAGAAGATAGAGACATTCAAACTCCCCTTTACATAATCTCGTGAATTCATATAAGATGGCAACATGGGTCTAGGCAACAAATCCACAAAAACATCCCTCACCATGTAGGTATAGAGATACCCCCATAGCCAAAAGGAATAAAATCATATGCCCCATTCAAACTCCCCTTTACATAATCTCATGAATTCATATAAGATGGCAACATGGGTCTAGGCAACAAATCCACAAAAACATCCCTCACAAGTTGTTGAAAAGGGCATGCAGGTATAGAGATACCCCATAGCCAAAAGGAATAAAATCATATGAGATAAAAAAAACCTTATCCAATGCAAAGCCCATGATGGACCACTATAGGTTAGCCACATCATGGAGTTGTC
Source organism: Picea glauca (assembly GCA_000966675.3). Lineage (NCBI taxonomy): Eukaryota > Viridiplantae > Streptophyta > Pinopsida > Pinales > Pinaceae > Picea > Picea glauca. The sequence goes on from JZKD02S0686147.1 coordinate 31,797, forward strand.
CACTAAGATAAACACCCACACCTCAACCACAACGTAGCCACTAGATCCATAATTGAACACCCAAATCACCACACACAAGCCCTCAAGTGGCCTATAAATTGAACCCGCTCATACCTTTCACAAGAAAATCACTCATAGTAAATAACATAATGATGAACTCCATCCCCTAGGTGGGGGAGGATCACCACGTGTAGTTGAAGTGTTCAACTATTCATCTTGGCTAGAGGAATGAGTGGAGGCAACCTAATATTATTGCTCGTATCCTTTGGAGTGCTCTACTTGATGTTGATTAATAAACCATCATTATGATTTCAAAAGTCAACACATACCCAAGCAAACTAGGAGGCCATCTCCATGCATAACAACAAGAGAGACCACAACCAAAAACATGTCACCCTCGTTATAGATATGCAAATTATTGACGCCCTTTTTAAGAACCTTCCAAATTATGCACTTAGACTAGATGCATTGCACCTAGAGTGATCACCCCTAACAATATGTGCCCGAATATACAATTGATATGCTTGAGATATCTACACTGTGTTTGAAATGTGCATGACTATTAATAGTGGTTATATCTAATTATGACGATGCGTAAATGCCGTAAATGTTTTTTAGAAGAGCTAACCAAGGGTTGGTTTATTGTATAAGGAGATTTTGGGCTTTTGAAAGGTTATTATTGATGTTTAGGGTTATTGTAGTGGGTTTTTTAACCTTAACTCTTAGTAATAAGAGATCAATGTGTACACCTACTGTTTCAATGGTGATAGAATACAATGAAGTTGATTGTCCCTTTTTTCATTTGGATTATCTCTTTGTTGTCTTAAATATTCATGGATGTGTGTGGATGTATTAGTGTTAATGCA
>JZKD02S0686147.1:79014-101177 GCA_000966675.3 Picea glauca
TCTGGGTTTCTCAACACAATTAATTCCCCTAGCATGACTAGCAATGGTTGGTTGCATATCTTCAACATGACTTGCAGAGGTTGGTGATTGGTCGATAACATGAATCGCAGAGGCTACAGACCTATTGCCAATATGAATAGTTGTGACTGGAATTTCCCCCCCAGTATGACTTATAGAGGCTAGGTGCTTGCCCCCAACATGACTCACAAAGGTTGTTGAAAACTCTCCAACATGACTAGTAGAGGTTGGTTGTTTTCCCCCAACATGACTTACAGAGTCTGGGTGCTGGACTTCAACATGGCTTGCAAAGGTTGACGACTTATCTCCAATATGACTTGCATAGTTTGGGGATTTCTTCTTTACGTTCTTCCTCTTTCTATTTCATTTAGACTTTCGGTTGCTGGTAGCTATACTTTCACTAGAGAATGTAGAAGGAGGAGGAGGAGAAGAATTTACTGATGAAGGACCATCAACATGATTTCCATGACATAAGGTACTTAACTGAGAAGCGTCAAGAGCATTGGGGACATTTGGAATGGTACCCAACCAAACCGGCAGTCCCACATTCAACCTAAGAATTTACAAAGTGGCCATCAAAGGGAGACCAACATTTCTGAAGAAAGGAAAACCACAAGAATCCCTTTTCGAAGGGGTTCCTTGGTTGGTATCGTCAGTAACTTTTTCTATGAATATATTAGGCACATGTTCTTCCCTTGTGGGATCGTTCAAGTCCCTGAAAGTCTCACACACTGACTTTAGTGAATCAGTGGTATAAAAAACAACACCTATAAAGATGCAGCTCCACGTTTCTAAGCGGGAGACCAAAAATTCCTCATGACCGACAAAGTGGGCAGTCTACCACCTTAGGCCAGAGACCCAAAGCAATGACTGACTAACTCGCTATGGAAAACTAGGGAGCACAAAGCACACCACTAAGAATAAAATCCTAAAAATATACAAGCCAAACAAACGACTCTTTTGAATGCTTCCAACCCAGGGAGATGAAGTCTTGATCATCCAAAGCATTCACAAATGCAAACGACTGGTCAGGAGAAGAAGTTACCCAGACCTTCGACTGACGGTCCCTTCAGGTGTCTCCTAGAGAATACATAGTCTTCGTCAGGTACCGCGATACACCCCTCACAGTCACATGTGTGCCAACCTATATAATGACAACTAGGGCACCAACTTGTAATCAACAACTAGGGGGTTATAGTCGACAACCGAGCGAGTGTCTGGGCAGGGTAACAAAGCTCGAATATCCACTTGAGGCCTAAAATGCAATAGGGCCAGAATCACTTTTAGAGTACATTGGACGGATCCAAGTGTCTCAGAGGTCTGACACAAGTTGGGCCAGTAACGCTGCAAGATTCACCCCCAATACACACTCTCCCAAACGCCTTGACGGGATCAATAGTGGATATCTCTGTCACCGTCCTCCACGAGCCCTCGTGTTTGACTCCTTTGTGAGAGGAGCTTCTTGAATTGAGTAATTACAAAGTGGATTTTTCACACCCTAGAACATACACCTAAGTTTAGTTTTGGTTGTCCTTGGATATTTTACCTCTCCACACCTAATCCAAGGCTCTAGCCTAAGCTATTGGTGAACCCTAGAAAAAGTGTTACTAATATATTTTAGATTAGCGCATTCGTTTTAGGGGCTTTTCTTACTCGAGGCACGAAAGTGAAACTTGTGTTGTTTGAGACTCTTGTGAAAAATAAACTAATTAGAACATTGCCAAAGAAGACTTTACACTAATGCTACAAATGAAAAAGAGCTTCAAGCGAAAAACATGAACAATCCTTCAAACAAAAAGATGCAATCTTTTCTCCTTTCCATGAAAAATCCACAATGCAACTTTCGAGTGAAACAAAAGAGCAAATGAAAGGATTTTCTTTCTTCTTTTCCTTTTGAAATGATTTCAAGATGAGAAGAAAACATGACCCTATGCTAATTCATTTTTCTTTTTCAAATAAAATGAAAAGTAATGCAAAGAAAGAAATATACCTAACTAGCATAAAAACTAGGTTTTGTTTTTATATTTTATTTCAATAAACCCAAAATTAACAAAAGATGCTAAAAGAAACTGCAGAATACATGATTCATTAATTTTTTTATTAAATGCAACTCATTTTTCTTAAAATTCAAGCTAAAAATAAGCCAAAAATGCTTGGAAACACAGAGAGACGAGGATGTTTTATTTTATTTTTATTTCTTAAATAATATGAGCCTTCAAACTGTCTAAACCCCAAACAACAGAGGCTTCTAGAACTCAGGAAGACCTGAGAACCACAAGTTTCTAGAAAGAAAAGAAAAATCTTTTGAAAATTTCTCTAAAACCACATAGCTAAAACTACATAGATGCGTGTTGTGCATGGCCAACCTATGTATGTACGCGGGCTGTATAAAATGTAGACCGCATATGTATGTGTGCTGTATAGAAAACATGATGCGTACACCTCTATAAATTTAAAAAAATAAAAAAATAAAAAGTTTGGACAAACAACTTGGGTAAGGGAAGATGGTAGGCACCTGGAAGGTGACCAAAGACCCAACCTAACTCAGAACACTCAAAAAGCTCAGAAAGAAACTGAAAATCAAATCTAACCAAGATGTACCACTAAGACCTTCAGACACTCCCCTGTGGAGTTGTAAATTCTGCTAGCAGGGAAAATCCCCCTATTACTATACTGGGTCGCGGTACATGAATAGCAACGACTTCCCTTAAAAGACAATCATATTCCTAAGCTACCACAAAACTATCTAAACTTAAATGACAAGAGAGAGGAAAGCCAGTTTACCTTTGGTCCTAACAGCTGGTGCAATCCTCTTTCACCTTTGTATCTTCCTTGATTGTTGGTCTCCTCCCAAAGTTGACCTACAAAAACTTAGGAAAACAACACTACAAGATATAAGATCTCTACTTATCATTGTTAATATTCAGGCATAGATATAAATGCATTAATCAATTAAGCATAAAGACATAAAGTATTGGGACAGGAAAATAACTCTTTTATTCAATATGAAGATTACAAAGATTACAACCTTCGTCGGCTAACGCTCCGTGAACCAGGTCTGGGTTCCTCTAACATTGCTTCAAATGCATTACTCCCATGCTTGCCTCTCACAAACAACTGATCTATTTGGGAAAAGGGAAAGGTTTGTATAAGGAGAATGGGATGGAGGGGGAATGTTGAGGCCAAATCTCAGAAAGGGCTGCAAAACTTGTGCTAGAAGGGGAAGGGATTTTGGCAGATTTTGCTTTTTCTCTTGCTTGTTTTTGTAAATGGGACCCCGAGAACTCTTTTGTATGAGAAAAATATGGTTATTTGGTTTGGGGATGGGCTACAATGGGTAAAATGGTTGGTAAACCCTCGATAACCCATAAACTCTGCCGAATTCCTTGCAATTATATATTTTTTGCAACTTTTGGAGGTAAACACGGATTTTCTAGGATGCAACTCACATATGTACGCGTGTTGTATAGTATGCAACTAGTGTGTGTACGCGGGCTATAGTGCAACAGAGCACGTACATGTTCCAAAAAAATGGTTTTTTAAGAAGTGTCCTCAACGGTAATTTGGAAAATTTTGTAAGTGGAAAGGGAAATGCCATGTATGAATAGGTAGGGAATTTTTGGACTCTAACAGATGCCCCCTAATGTGTGAGGTCAGAAGAGAAAATGATGGCCAAAATACATTACAATATCTTTACCAGTGGGAAGGCACTGAGTCGAGTGATCCCGGGACCAGAGTTTGAGAGGTGCCATCTACAAAACAATGATAATATCTCCGAGGCAGGCATACCCATGCTTGGGATGAACTAATCATGGCTGCCAATCAAGTACATTGAAGATCCATGTCATATAAATGTCTATAAAGTGTAGCTGCGAGTAATACAAAGAGGAACTACATCAAAATCATTTGATGATATTTAAGTACAATATAATATGCATCTTCAAGAAGAATTAACGCCAATGGCTGGAGATGAGGACTTCATAGCTCGAGAACCAACTTCAAGATCTTCAAAAACTCAGGTAGGAGTACAATAGGAATGTAAGACTCACTACTCTGAGGTATTCGACATGTTGTTGAGGAAATATTGGAGGATCTCGATCATGAGGCATAAAACTTCATTGAATTTGAATCTGAAAATGACTAGATTCTCAGGATGGCCGACTCATCGAAGTCAAGAGATGAGCTGCAAAATAGCTAACTCAGGTTGGATAAAACTTCCCTTGGACAAAACCACGAGAAAATTATGAGACTCAGGCAACTGAAAATTGACATAAGTTTGTTATACAGGAGGCACCACAAACTCCCCATATGTTTGGAAAAGTAACGAAATGGAGGAGGACACAGATCTATGTAACGAGAACAACTTCCTAAGGTAATACTATATCCCAATGCTTGGCGAACAAACGAAAGGATGTTCTTTGTCCAAGGGCGACTATCTTGCTACCGAAAATAGAGAATGTATATCCTGTCCCCTCTTTTTGGAATATTTGATTTTTTTTTTGTCTTTTTCAAAACTTTAACGAGCTTGAAAAAGAATAAAATAATGAAACATTACAAAGGAGGAACGAGTGTCATGAGCAAGCAAATTGGTTCCAAGCGCATGGAACATACTGATGCTTAGGAAAGGAGACATGTGCAAGATAATAAAACCTGGGGAAAATTCCTCCATGGGTCAAGGTGTCAGATCGCAAGGGAAAAAGTGTTGCAATGCTTGCATTTAAGGAGTGCTTTGAAGGTTTAGTTGATGGTAAAATGGAGTCGTCATTAGGCCAAAAGCGCAAGGATGAGACATGCGATGTTATTAAGAATGACACAACATGACTCCTTCCATGTGAAGTTTTACGAGCCAAGAGAAGGTAAGCTTGATGGTTTTTTAACGTTTAAAGAGTCTGAAAAAATTCTAAAAGAAGACTCCAGAGAGTTCCTTTTTCGTAACTAGTCCAGTCGGTTCGAAAAAGGGTTAAACTTATATCAAAAGGACATCTCTTCAAACCATTTTAACGAGTGTGATTGACAGAAGATCACTTGATGATCTTTTCAAGTTTAAGGAGTCTGAGAAGAGCTTAACTATGGACTCACAACCTTTTTCTAAGTTTAGTCTCCTTAGCCCAAAAAAGTATAAATATAACTTAGGAGAAATCTCCCGGTGAGACAAATCTCCTGATGTGTACCTTTTTCTTGGATAATCTATTGGCCGAAAAAAGCATTAAAATTATGCCAAATTGATGTTCTTTCTAGACTAATTAACGAGTGTGAAAGGAACAAGGTCACTCGACAATATTTTCATATTTAGGGAGTCTGAAAAGAGATTAACTATGGACTCTGAGGGGGTTCCTTTTTCGTAAATAATCTCCAAGGCTCTAGAAATAGATAAAACAAAACCAAGGAGAATGTTCATTTTTCGAAAATTTAGTCCCTCAGGCCCAAAAAGGGATTAAACTTACGCCTCAGAATACTCTCCTAGTGAATCGAAGCTCCTAGGGCATACCTTTATTCGTAAAATTAGTCGTCTGGACCAGAAAAGGGGTAAACTACCACCGGACAGATGTGCCTTCAAATTTGAGTTTGGCGAGCGTGAAGGGAAACAAGATCGCTCGACAATATTTTCAGTTTTAGAGAGTCTAAAAAGGCCTTAAAGAAGACTCCAAGGGGATTCTTTTCTTAAGTAATTTGAATGAGACCGAAAAGAATAAATAAATTCTCATGAGATGTTTCTTTCAAAGTTTGAGTGAGCTTGAAAGACAACAAACCATGCTCTTAGGGAGTCCTTCGGGTATGAGCCAAGAATGATGACTAGGAAGAAGAATGAGGCTTCATTTCAAAGTCATGGAGGGACTAAAAGGACTCCCATGCCTATGAAGTACTTCGACATGGGAGAAAAATGGAAAAAAAAGGCTCTAACTAGGATGCCCATGGAAGGAAGGCTTTACCACATAAAGTACGACACACTTATTAGCAAGGAAGGTTAGTGTCACAATTCAGTGGGGTCTATCCTAAGGCTAAAAGAACCAGGAAACAGATAATGCAAAAAATGAAAGTAGGGAAAAATCTAACCTATTTGCCATTTTTGAGGTCAATACATGTTAGAATGGATCAATACGACTAACAATTGTCAAAGAAAAAATGTCTTTAAAATTTTGCATATAAGGCCAATAACACTCATCCAGAAGTTAATAAATCCAATATAGATAAAAACTTCAGAAAATAAGAGGTGCTACGGAATACAAAACTTGAAAACAACAAACCTGGACTATGCAATATGGTACAAGGCACCACACAACCTTATGGCTCATGCATAGTACTATTTCAAGTAGAGCCCATTGCTAGGCTCTGACTAAGAGTCTCTTCGGTAGTCAACCTGAAAAGTCTCCCAAAAGGGAAGAAAACACAAACCATGGTGTAAGCCTTTTGCCCATTCCCGAGTGGAAGTGGGAAGTAGTGACGATGGACTTCATAACTAAGATACCTATGACTACTAAGCAACATGGTTCTATTATGGTGGTGGTGGACAAGGTTACTAAAGCTTCTCATTTTATTCCAGTGAAGTCAACACATAAGGCAGATGACATTGTTGAGATATACATGCGAGAAATTGATAAACTGCATGGTGTATCTAATAAAATTGTGCTCGAAAGAGATTCCAAGTTCAACTCAAACTTTTGCAAAGGGCTATTCAAAGGATTTGGGACAAATTTGAACTTTAGCACAACATATCATCCTGAGACAGATGGACAAACAAAGAGGGTAAATCAGGTGATTGAAGATATGCTCAAAATGTGATGGATAAGCCATCAAAATAGGAAGACTACCTTCATTTAGTAGAGTTTTCTTACAATAATGGGTATCAATCATCTTTGAAGATCAACCCATTTGAAGCACTTTATGGTAGAAATTGCAACACGCTAGTGAGTTGGGACAACCCAACAGACAGTGCAGTAGCTGGGCCAAATAAGCTCCGGGAAATGGAACAGAAAATGGTAAATATCAGGCAAAATTTAAAGGGTACTCATTGTTAGAATAATAAGTGTGTTTGTTTCACCATAAATAATATAACAATACTGTCACCCAATCATAGGCCAAAGCCACCCCCAAGCAATTTAACCTTGATAGAGAGAATAATTCTAGAAGAAAACCCTAGAACCAATAACCAATAAAGGTAGCGTACCTCTCTCTAGAGATAGCATACCAGGAAGATATTTCAAACCATAACCAAGCGAAATTCCAAGCCAAAACCACAAGATTCCAGTTGCAGCAGTTGCAACTGCAACTCCTCTCCAAACTTGCGCACAACTGGTTTTCTGCAGTTGCAAGAGAGTGAGACCCAAATGAGCTCTAGTGCCCTGCATTTATACTACTCCATCTTAGCTGTTTGGGCCGACTTCTCTTCCTGGGAACTAATAACTCAATATTAATTATTTCATTAAGCTGACTAGTCTTCTAAAGTTTCCAAGTCTTTAGGGTTTCTCTTGTTTCCCATAATATTCTAGTCTCATTAGGATTACAGGTAGAGGTTAATACCTCCCGCAGCTACCATAATATCAACAATCCCTCCTAGCTAGGGAGGTACTAAAGGCAATGGTCTCGAGTAAAAACATACCATTCAATCGGTAGCATCATCATAGCCACACATGCTATCTCATGATCAAATCATGAGCACTATCAACATTATCAGTATCATCTGATAGCATAAATTGTATCATCTCTCAAAGCCATACTCCATCTGAGTAATCATGTATGATGTTGAATAAGTCACTCACTCCACAGAGTGATACAAGAATCATTCTTCTCATCTGGACATATGTCCTAGGAGAATAATTGTTCCAACAGATGTTGGAAGCCATGTCATGGGCTACAAGGACTATTCTTCTAATTCAAACATACATCCTAGAAGAATAACTGTCATAGACCTATTTTCCACCAGGAGAATGTTTGTCCATCAACATACTTACTAGTAATCATCTCCAACACTAGTGATAGTCTCCATGGCAATTAGAACAATTCCATCCAAAAGAACATAAATGTGTTTATTCATAGTAGTATACAACTACTATCTAATGGTACACAACAACTCTCAGTAGCACACTGCTACTAACTAGTGACACACAGTCACTACTAGTGGATCACATCCACCACAATAGCATACAACTATTGTTCAGAGACATACAGTCTCCACAACAATCATATCATCTGATATAAACGTGCATAAAACAATATCATGATATAAATTGAGTCATATGGGCCATTCTTTCACTCACATCTGTGAGATATGGAAGAGCATCTACCCTTAGAAAGTAAAACATCATCTATGGTCTATTTGGACTATTCTTCTCAATCATAGATGAGTAACTATCCCTAATTTTTTAGCTTGGACCATTCACCTAACTGGGCCATTCCTCCGGCACTAATCATAGTGCAACTTGGATAGAATGAGTCTGCCCCGGGGAATGCTTGTCCTTGACTGTTGAACCTGGACCATTCACCTAACTAGGCCATTCCTCCGACACTAATCACAGTTCAACCTGGGGAGAATGATTTTTCCCTAGGGAATGATTATCCGTTCCATTTCCTAAGGAAATGACTGTCCTGCACCAACCTCCAAAACAAACCATTCTTTGGAACTACTCACAACTGTGAACTTCGAAAGAATGATTTTCCGGCGAGGTGGACCATTCTACTTGACCACTACTCAGAGTGAATTTCAAGAAGAATGAGTGTCCTAGACTAGTACCCCACATTGGCCACAAGGGGAATCGATGTCTATGGTACATCAACAATATATCAGACCATTTTCATTATGAAAATGACTGTCCGATCTGGACCATTTTCCGAACTAGAAAATGCATGTCTGTCAGAAATTAGAATAATGGAAAAGAAGACTTTACACTAATTCTACAAATGAAAAAGAGCTTCAAGCAAAAAGCATGAACAATCCTTAAAAAAAAATGATGCAATCTTTTCTCCTTTCCATGCAAAATGCACAATGCAACTTTCGAGTGAAACAAAAGAGCAATTGAAAGGATTTTCTTTCTTATTTTTCTTTTGAAATCTTTCAAGATGAGAAGAAAACACGACCCTATGCTAATTCATTTTTATTTTTCAAATAACAATGCAAAGTAATGCAAAGAAAGAAATATAACTAACTAGCATAAAAACTAGGTTTTATTTTTATATTTTCTTTCAATAAAAGAAAAATTAACAAAAGATGTTAAAAGGAACAATTTGAGCTTGCAAACTGTCTAAACCCTAAACAACATAGGCTTCTAGAACTCAGGAAGACCTGGGAACCACAAGTTTCCAGAAAGAAAAGGAAAATCTTTTGAAAAATTCTCCAAAACCACGGAGACGCATGTTGTGCACGACCAGCCTGTATATAATGCATACCACGTATGTACGCATGTTGTATAGAGAATAGGACATGTACACCTCTATAAATTTTCAAAAAAAGAAAAAAAAATTAGACATAAAACTTGGGCAAGGGAAGCTGGTAGGCACCTGGAAGGTGACCAGAGACCCAACCTGACTCAGAACACTCAAAAAACTCAGAAAGAAACTAAAAATCAAATCTAACCAATATCTCCCACTAAGACCCTAGAGACACTCCCAGTGGAGTCGCCAATTCTACTAGCGGGGAAAATCCCTCTATTACTATACTGGGTCGAGGTACAGGCAAAGCACTGAATTCCCTTAAAAGACAATCTTATTCCTAAGCTACCCCAAAACTATCTAAACTTAAATGACAAGAGAGAGGAAATTCCGTGTACCTTTGGTCCTAACGTCCAATGCAGTCTTCTTTCACCTTTGTAGCTTCCTTGATTGTTGGTCTCCTCCTAAAGTTGACATGCAAAAACTTAGGAAAACAATGCTACAAGATATATGATCTCTACTTATCGTTGTTAACGTTCATACATAGATATAAATGCATTAATCAATTAAGCATAAAGACACAATGTATTGGGACAGGAAAATAACTCTTTTATTCAATATGAAGATTACAAAGATTACAACCTTCGTCGGCTAACGCTCCACAAACTAGGTCCGGGCTCCTCTAACGTTGCTCCAAGTGCATCACTCCCATGCTTTCCTCTCACAACCAACTGAAGGGAAAGGGTTGTATAAGGAGAAAGGGTTGGAGGGGGAATGCTCAGGCCAAATCTCAGAAAGGGCTGCAAAACTTGGGCTAGAAGGGGAAGGGATTTTGGCAGAGTTTACTTGTTCTCTTTCATGTTGTAAATGGGACCCCAAGACCTCTTTTTATATGAGAAAAATATGGTTATTCGGTCTAGGGACATGCTACAATGGGTAAAATGGTTGGGAAACCCTCAATAGCCCATAAAATCTACCGAATTCCTTGCAATTATATATATTTTGCAACTTTTGGAGGTAAACACAGTTTGTCTAGCATGCAACTCGTGTATGCACATGTGTTTTCTAGTATGCAGCTAGTGTATTTACGCGGGATATAGTGGATCATAGTGTGTACATGTTCCAAAAAAAGGGTTTTTTAAGAAGGATCCTCAGTAGTAATTTGACAAATTGTGTAAGTGGAAAGGTCAATGCCATGTATGCATAGGTTGGGCATTATTGGACTATAAGACTTGGGGTGCTCCAATTTTGTTCATGAAGAAGAAGAATGGTACACTGAGACTTTGTATCGACTTCAGGTAGTTGAACAAGGTAATAATAAAGATCAAGTATCTGTATCCAAGGATAGATGATTTCTTTGATGAGCTGTGAGGCACACAAATATTTTCAAAGATTGATCTCAGATATGGATATCACCTAGTGAGAATTAAGGAAGAAGACATCAATACGACGACCTTCCGAATGAGGTACCTACATTACAAGTTTACAATGGTGCCATTTGGGTTGTCAAATGCACCGGGTGCCTTCATGTGTTTGATGAATGGGGTTTTCAGAATTTAATTAGATACATTTGTCATTGTATTTCCGGATGACATACTTATTTACTCAAATTCTGAAGAGGAGCATGGGAAACACTTGAGGATGGTGTTGCAAGTATTGAGGGAGGATAAGCTTTATGCAAAGCTGAGCAAGTGCTCATTTTATCAATGACAAATTCATTATTTGGGTCATGTTATTTCCAAAGAAGGAATAGTTGTGTATTCGAAAAAAGATAAAAGGCATTGATGAATGGTTGACACCACGAAATGTCGCAGAAGTAAGGTCCTTCATGGGACTGGCAGGGTATTACAAAATGTTTATTGAAGGATTCTCACAGATTGCGCATCCAATTATATATTTTCAAAAGAAAGGTGTGTGATTTGAATGGACTCTAGATTGTGCAAGGAGTGTTCAGTACTTGAAAAGTTTGTTGTCAAGTGCGTCGATTTTGAGAACTGTTGATCTTGATGTAGACTTTGTTGTGTGCACTGATGCATGCAAGGAAGGACTTGGTGGAGTTCTAAGTCAAAATGGTCATGTGGTGTGCTATGAATCAAGAAAGTTAAAAGAGCATAAAAGGTTCAATGCTACTCATGACTTGGATTTGGAAGCCATAGTGCATGCCTTGAAGATGTGGCGACACTACCTCATGGGTAAAATATTTGAGTTGAGGAAAGACCATAGTGATTTGAAGTATTTGTTTGGTCAACCAAGTTTAAGTGCCAGACAAAGCAGGTGGTTAGAATTCCTCAATGAGTATGAATCTGACATAAAGCATATGAGAGGAAAATAGAACAAGGTGGCTGACACACATAGCAGGAGGGCGCATGAGATGCATGCTATATCCATTAGCATGTATAAATTGGATTTGTGCGACATAATTTTAGATGTTTCCAAATCAGATATGCGCTATTTGGACATAAAGGCGACGTTACAACAATGTATGTCGCAAAAAAAATTTGAAGCTTATGAGTTGAAAGAGGACATAATGCTCATGTATAGGCGCAGAGTCTATGTGCCGAATGATTTGTAGTCTTAAAGTTTTATATTGTCAGAGATGCATAAGGTTCCTTATGTAGGACATCCGGGCTACCAGAAGATAATTGTCGCAATAAAAAAACAATACTTTTGGCAAGGTATGAAAAATGAAGTTTCTGATTTTATTTCTAAATGTCTCGAATGTTAGAAGGTTAAGGTTGAGCACAAATATCCAACTGGTTTGCTACAACCTTTTCCCATTCTTGAGTGGAAGTGGGAAGTAGTGACGATGGACTTCATAACTAAGCTACCTAGGATTGCTAATCAACATGGTTCTATTATGGTGGTGGTGGACAAGCTTACTAAAGATGCTCATTTTATTCCAGCGAAGTCAGAGTATAAGGCAACCGACATTGCTGAGATATACATGCAAGAAATTGATAAACTACATGGTGTGCCTAAGAAAATTTTGCCTGAAAGAGATTCCAAGTTCAACTCAAACTTTTGCAAAGGGCTATTCAAAGGATTTGGGACAAATTTGAACTTTAGCACAACATATCATCCTAAGACAGATGGACAAACAAAGAGGGTAAATCGTTTGATTGAAGATATGCTCAAAATGTGATGGATAAGCCATCAAAATGGGAAGACTACCTTCATTTAGTAGAGTTTGCTTACAACAATGGGTATCAAGCATCTTTGAAGATCAACCCATTTGAAGCACTTTTTGGTAGAAAGTACAACATGCTAGTGAGTTGGTACAACCCAACAGACCGCGCAGTAGTTGGGCCAAATAAGCTCCGGGAAATAGAAGAGAAAATGGTAAAGATCAGGCATAATTTAAAGGTTGCTCAGTGTTATAATAATAGTTGTGCTTGTTTCAACATATACAATATAGCAATATTGTTACCCAACCATAGGCCGAAGCCACTCCCGAGAAATTTAACCTTGACAGAGAGAATAATTCTGGAAGAAAACCCTAGAACCAATAGCCAATAAAGGTAGCGTACCTATCTCCAGAGCTAGCATACCAGGCAGAAATTCAAAACCATAACCAAGAGAAATTCCAAGCCAAAACCGCAAGATTCGAGTTGTAGCAGCTGCAGCCGCATCTCCTCTCAAAACTTGCGCACAACTGGTTTTCTGCAGTTGCGAGAGAGTGAGAACCAAATGAGCTCTAGCGCCCTGTATTTTTACAGCTCCATCTTAGTTGTCTAGGCCGACTTCTCTTCCTGGGGACTAATAAATCAATATTAATTATTTCATTAAGCCAACTAGTCTTCTAGAGTTATTATCCAAGTCTTTAGGGTTTCTCTTACTTCCTGAAATATTCTAGTCTCATCAGGATTACATGTAGAGGTTAATACCTCCCGCAACTACCATAATATCAACACTCCCTCCTATCTAGGAAGGTACTAAAGGAAATGGTCTCGAGCACAAACAAACCATTAAACTGATAGCATCATCATATCCACACAAGCCATCTCATGATCAAATCACGAGCACTATCAACATTATCAGTATCATCTGATAGCATCAACTGCATCATCTCTCAAAGCCATATTCCATCTCAGTAATTGGGTATGATGATGAATAAGTCACTCACTCCACATAGTGATACAATAATCATTCTTCTCATCTAGACATATATCCTAGGATAATAATTGTTCCAATAGATGCTGGAAGCCACGTCATGGGCTACAAGGACCATTCTTCTATTTAGGACATACATCCTAGAAGAATAATTGTCCTATACCTATTTTCCATGAGGAGAATGTCTTTCCATCAACATACTTACTAGTAATCATCTCCAACACTAGTAATAGTCTTCATGGCAATGGAAACAATTCCATCCAATAGAACACAACTATGTTTATTCATAGTAGTATACAATTAATATCCAGTGGTACACAACAACTCTCAGTAGCACACTGCTACTAACCAGTGAAAAATAGTCACTACCAATGAATCACATCCACCACAATAGTATACAACTACTGTCGAGAGACACATAGTCTCCACAACAATCATATCATCTGATATCAACCTGCATAAAACAATATCATTATATAAACTGAGTCATCTGGGCCATTCTTCCACTCACATCTGTGAGATCTGGAAGAGAATCTTCCCTCATAAAGTAAAACATCAACCATGGGTTATTTGGACTATTCTTCTCAAGCATAAAAGAGGAATTATCCCTGATTTCCGAGCCTGGACCATTCACCTAACTGGGCCATTCCTCCGCACTAATCATAGTGCAACCTGGAGAGAATGAGTTTTCCCTGGGAATTGCCTGTCCTTGATTCCTGAACCTGGAACATTCACCTAACTGGGCCATTCCTCCGATACTAATCACAGTTCAACCTGGAGAGAATGAGTCTGCCCTAGGGAATGACTATCCAGACCATTTCCTAAGGAAATTACTGTCCTGCAACAACCTCCAAAACATACCATTCTTTGAAACTGCTCACAACTGTGAACTTCGAAAGAATGATTGTCCGACAAGGTGAAACATTCTACTTGACCACTACTTAGAGTGACTGTCAAGAAGAATGATTGTCCTAGATCAGTACCCCACATTGGCCACAAGGGGAATCGTTGTCTATGGTACATCAACAATGTATCGGACCATTTTCATTACGAAAATGATTGTTCGATCTGGACCATTTTTTGAACTAGAAAATGCATGTCCGTCAGAAATCTCAAACCACTTTCCGAACTGGAAAGGAACTTCCCATCCTAGACCATTTTCCGAACTGGAAAATGAGAGTCCATAAATCAATAAGATATCAATGCTCCCTCCCAATGTGGGAGTAATCACTTCCTTTTCCAATAAGGAAGTCGTCTCCACGAGCCCCAACTTGTCTCTTAAGTACTCAATCTTTTCATCTTGAACATAGGCTTTATCAAAATATTTGCTATTTGCTCATCGGTGGAGATATATTGGAGAACCAATTCTCTCTTTTGGACGTTATCACGGATAATGTAATGCTTTATCTTAATGTACTTTGGTTTGTCATGGAACACTGGTTTTCTTTGAAAGCTTCACATAGCTCTGATCATTACAATATATCATGGTCGAATTCAACACTTTTGATTCCTACTAGCTCATGACATCATGGCAAAGCTCAAACTGAAACATATCCAAGTAGCACTTCTTCTGTCATCATGAGATTTTTCCAACAATCCATCATCCAAGACTTCTGAGTAACCATTCTAATACACTATCTCTGTCATAGAAAATTTTCACCACACTTCTGTTGTATATGAGATACTCTGCATCAAGTTGTTTGAATCCATACAAGGTCTTCTTATATCTGCATACATGGATCTCTTTCTGGTATAAGATTTTTTCTCAATTTGTTTTATTGGGAAGAATAGTCTTTTACATGTAAATTCCAATCCATGGATACTACAGGACGTATATCTGGTTTACTGGAACGAGTTGTCGTCATAGTCTTCTCCCTCCTTCTGGAAGAACCTTTGAATCTCGCAATGCTTCCATTCATAAGTCTTTTTCACATTTTATTACATACACTATTCTTTATCATAACTTCCATATCTCTTGCTTGATTGCTTCTAGTGGGTTCAAACCAAGCTGGTAGTCTTATGATTCTCGATATAATAATTGGTTGTTTTGGCTTTTCTTTATTTCTTAGAATCTTCATGTTCTTCCTCATGTTCCTCTTTAGCTTTTGGGTGCATGGATTCTTCTATAGATTCCATGCCCTGAAGATTCCAACTTCTTCCTTTCATCATAGGATCATGGATGTAGATGGAAAACCAAGGATACTTAAGGCTTCTTTTCGAGGAAGACTTCTTCTAGAGTCAAACTGAACACATGCTACTTATCATGGCTGCTACTTTCAATGGGAACATGGATAGATACTTCATAATCCTCAATGTATCATATCATTTAGGATTAGCTCCCTCCTATTCCTTGATTCATGCATGAATGCATGCTCTTCTTTTGGAATTCTGTAATTAGCTCCCTCCATCTAAGAGAGTCCATGCTTCCGTCTGCATCCTTATTTCCTTCTACAAAGTGTCACAAGTCTTTTTCTAATTTCCTCTTGATTGTTGACTTCTTTCTATTTTGACTTTTTCTGGGTCTCTTCAAGTTTGATTCTAATTTTGGCCTATCTGGAAGTTGTTACTTATATAATAGCTTCCACAACAATTGTTACCAAAGATTGTCAACGTACTTCATCTTTTTCATGTGTATTTCTTGACTTGTAGTCATCCCGATAGAAATCCTTATCTTGTTATTCTTCCATAGGTATTGTTTCACTTAACCATCTTATCTTCTAAGAAATAGATATACATGATATGTATAGGAACTATGTAAACATGGTATGTATGAGAAATTTGAAGAATATTGTTACCTTGACTTAGAAGAAGAAGTTTGTTTTATCCTGCTTGGCTTTGTTTGAGGGTTCCCTTTCTTCAACAACTGTTGCTTCATCTGTTTCCTTCCTTTTCTTTAACTCGGGACAATGGTTCTTGTAGTGACCATATTTTTGACAGTTGAAGCATTGTATATTTGACACATCCTTTTCTTGATTTGGTTTCTTCCTTAAGCCAAACTTCTTCTTATTCCTGGAATTCTTGAACTTTGTTGTGAAGGCTTGATCATCGTATTTCTTTTGGGATTTCTCTTTTGCGTTAATATGTGATTCTTCTTGTGCACATCATGTCCAAAGTTCTTCAAATGTGGGATACTCCTTTCTTGTGTTCATGGTTGCGGAAAATGCATCCCATGTCTTGGGAAGGCCATTGAGTACTATATTTACCAGTTCCTTACCAGTTACAAAGTATGATGTTATGCTATCATCATCATTCATTGTGATGTCACGAATCTCATTCTTCACACTCATTACTTGTCCAATGTTTCTGACTGAGAAGAGATTAGTTAGGGCATCATATATCTTCTTAGATGTGTCAAGATGAGAGATGTAGAGTATCAAGTGGTATTTTACAGAGTCCACTATAACACTCATAGCATTGATGTCATTGTCCTTGAACTTCTCCATAACTGCAATGTTCTGAGGTTTCTTCTCTTTTCCCGCTTCAAATTGTGGTTCCATGATCTTTCCTTTCATGAGATCCAATACTTTATTCTTGGCAAGTATGATGTGAATCCTTGTCTTCCATACTCTAAAGTTAGAAGCCCCTTCTAACGTGTTTTCTGACTTCATAGAGTAAGTCATTACTATTTGACTTGGTCGACCTTCGACTTCTTGGATTGTTGGGAGTACCAGGAGGTGCACTAGGTTAGGGTGCACTAGGCTATCCAAAAATTAGGTCAATCTCTTCACTTAAGGTGCCTTAACAAGGGGTTTAGGGTTTCGTTGCTATAACAAAACTTTGACTGCAACTGTAACTGAGCAAATCCTCCCAATCTATCTTCCAACGGTTAGACTGTCCGAAGATAGTGTGGGCTCATAACCTGTTAGAATAATAGGTGTGCTTGTTTCACAATAGACAATATAGCAATATTGTCACCCAACCATAGACCGAAGCCGACCGAAGCCACCCCCGAGCACTTTAACCTTGACAAAGAGAATAATTCTGGAAGCAAACCCTAGAACCAGTAGCCAATCAAGGTAGTGTAACTCTCTTCAGAGCTAGCGCACTAGGTAGAAAGTCCAAACCATAACCAAGAGAAATTCCAAGCCAAAACCGCAAGATTCTAGTTGCAGCAGCATTAGCTGCAGCTCCTCTCCAAACTTGTGCACAACTAGTTTTCTGCAGTTGTGAGAGAGTGAGACCCAAATGAGCTCTAGTGCCTTGTATTTATACTACTCCATATTAATTGCCTGGGTCAACTTCTCTTCCTGGGGACTAATAACTCAATATTAATTATTTCACTAAGACGACTAGTCTTCTAGAGTTATTATCCAAGTATTTAGGGTTTCTCTTGCTTCCTGGAATATTCTAGTCTCGTCAGTATTACATGTAGAGGTTAATACATCCTACAACTACCATAATATCAACACTTAGGACAGGAAGAAAATATGCGTAGATAAAGGCAGAACCCATAGAGAGTTTAAAGTGGGTGATCACTTGTTTTTGAAAGTGAAAGTTAGGCACAGTTCCCTAATGTTGGGGAAGTGTTCTAAGTTAGAAGCACGCTATTGTGGTCCATTTGAAATCCTAGAGAGGATTGGTCATATCTCATGTATGCTTGCATTTACTGAATTCTTATGTATTCATAGTTTTTTCCATGTGCCATTGCTTAAAAAGTACATATCCGATGCTAATCATATTATCGATTGGAATGTGATTCAGGTGGAGCCATAAGGCGATTTTTTAGTGCGACTGATTTGCATATTGGATTGGAAAATCAAATAGCTCTATAATTGAGCCATGGAGTTGGTAAAGGTCCAATGGAATTAGTATGATCCCAAGGATGCAACTTGGGAGCGCGGGGATGCTATGAGGGTAGAGTATCTGCATATTTTTGAAGATTTTTGAAATTTTGTATGTACATGTGTATATGATGCACTAAAGACATTGCATAAATAAGGGGGAGAGGAATGTAATGTCCTTGATCATAATCCTTTGTAAAATGTACATATAGGCCGGTGAGTCGTTAGTACCAATGGTAAGTGTAAATGTACATTTGGGCTGGTGAGTCATTGGCACTGAGTTTTGATGTTGTGCGCACCTTAATAGTGCACAGAGTATTATTATCAAGGACAAGGTGCACACATTTCATAGTGTTGCGTGAACCTAGGTAAGTACACACATTTCATAGTGCTGCACACACTTGCGTAAGTGCACGATAATGACCTGGGAGTGCGCGTAGAGCTAATTTATATATATGTATATATATGTTTATATGTGTATTGAGGCCAAAGAGCCTGTGTGACTATTAGGCTGGTGAGTCAGGATTTAGATATGCCAGTGCACCATATAATCTCAGTTATTAATACAATATTACATCACTGCATGCAGACAAACTTAGATGAAAAGAGATAGGGGGCTAAATCCACCGAAAAAGGGAAAAGGGGGGTGAGACTTAAGTCTTAGGGAATATTTTATAATATTTTTGGAAAAGTGTAATGTTTGATATGTATTTTATCCTAAGTTCCCGAGGGTAGGGAATGAGTCACCAAGTGGCTTAAGCTACTTCTGAGGTTGACAAGTGTCGAGTTGAAGGCATGCAATATATATTGCTGACCTTAGTGTATTTTGGGGGTTAATCCATGATTATTCATGATCCACTTTCTTGTGAGCAGAAGGGGGTCAAAGTGTATGGAAAATTCAATTATTACCTTATCTGCACAAAGAATTTTGTAAGGAGTTGTGGTGGTAATCGTAGTTTTTCTGTCGAAGAGGCGGGTTGTTAGGCCCGTGAGAACTCTCTCCGGGTGAGAGATTGGCTATTGAGGAAGCGACTTGTCAGGCCCGTGATCATACTCTCCAGGTGAGAGGTTTTCTAAGAATTGTTTCCTGGTATGTTGGGCATTGGTCACAGAGCTCAGAGACTTCATGTCCAACCTGTTATTGGTAACCCTGGAAGGGAAGTGGGGCAGTCGAGGGACTGTTGAGAAGAGAAGTGGCACACTTCCTTGGGTGTGACATGTGCGTGGGGAATGAGGGAATATAGGCTAGTTGCAGTAATAGGCACCTTGGAATGAGAAATTTTGTTGAGTATCAGACGTTAGCCTGCCATTAGGAACCCTTTTTACCTAGTGGAGTTAAGCCCCTGCTCGGGGGTGACATGTTGATAAAATTATATGAGAAACATATTCTATGGATGGGAGGAACATCTAAGTTATGCACACAGTTGGTAACTTTCATAAAAGATAAGTGTTCTTCATGTGTTTGTCTTGTTTACTGTGTGGTTATTTATCTATGTTTGACATGGGTTAATTATTGTATGTTGTCGCTTATAAGCAATTGTTGTTATTATGTTTAATGTTTCTTTCACATGTAAGTATGGTGCTTATAGCATGTATTTTAGTTCTACATGAGCATGTCACTTGATGTTAGTCTTACCTCTCATGTGAACCTTGTGAATTTGGTTATAAATCTTCAAGAAGAGGTTGAATAGTCATGTGCGCAGAGAACACTCTGTGTGCATCAGAGGCTAGAGTTACTTGTGCACATAGGGAAGCAATTTGCGTGCACAAGTAAGTCAGATTTGATAAGGATGCCAAAATGGGTGTGTGCACAGTAACACTATGTGTTCATTGTGCTTGTGCGCAACTGGCTATAGTTACTCATGTTGCTTAAATTTGTATTAAAAGAAGAAAGTTAGTGTGGCGCAACTCAGTTCAAAGTTGAGCACACTACTTCAAGTGATACTGTGCAAACCATAGATTAGTTTAGAATATTTGTAGTGGACTTTTAGAGTAGCATTTCTTAGTGGTCTATTGGGGATGATACAATTTTGTAGATTTAGAGCAATGTCAGAGCATTTTGTAGTAGCATGTTGTAAGTTCTGGTAGCGAGAAACGTTACAAGGTGGTTATGGATCTCAATTGGGAGACTGGGTACATTACACCACAAGCCTTATCATCCCGAAAATCCTACCTGAAAAATTAGCCACAAGCCCGATCAATCCATCTCTGAAGAGGGATACCATGTATAGACGATGGCTCATATTCATCTTCACTTAAAATATCACTGCTCCCTAAATGTTTATAGGAGAAAAGAGATCCCAAGAAAGCTTGATGATTTCCCAGAGAAGAGGAAATGAAGTAAGGGATGACCTCTAGCTTAGAGAAAAAATATTTTCCGTTACTTAGAATACATTGCTTCTTTATCTACAAATCCCTACAAAAAATCTTAAGATGAAAATACTTATGTTTGGTAGCGTGAGCCCTGGAATGCTCTAGGTTGGACACGATCTTGAGTCCATAAAAATCTGAGCATGATGGTGGTTGGAAATATTCATAGGAAAATTTTGATTCACCAAAAGGATATTCATCACCACCCTCAAGGGACGACTGATAGTCATCATGAGTATGTTGTGAAAAGTCATCCTCAAATAGATGGAATAAGTCTATGACCATATCATCATCAGGCTTCCAAGAATCTGAATTATATGCACGTGGATACCGGTTCTATGAAGAATACAATTGAACCCCTTTTGCATGAGAACCATCCTCATTGTCGTAAACGAGAGTTCTATAAAAAATGAAGCAACTCACATCCCATCTATGTCTCCCAACCTGTATGAAATCATCAAGGTGTCGATAAAACATTTCTAAGAGACCCCCAAGAAAACATTTGCATCTTTTGGACTAATCAATTCTTCATCTTTGTATGGAGGAGGAAAATGGGGCTGAACAACTTCATCAAGCGGGATAATGGACATTGATGTATCATATGGGTCTTCATCATTGAGATCTTCTTGAGAACTTTCTTCATGGATGTGTTCTTCAAGTGCTTCTTTTGCAGGTGGTGGGTGACACTCTTCCTCAATTTCACATTCTTCAATTGTCATCTTCCCATCCACTGAAAAACCTTCTCTGTAAAGGGCATCTTTGAGCTCTTGTAAAGTAGCTTGCAAATCCAGAGTAGTTGGGCCCCAATATATGAGAAACTCTTCGAAAATTTTTGTAGAGGATCAGGTACTTTTTAGATAACATGAGTGTGCAAGCAAATTCCTTTGACTTGATTCCAAAGAAGATACAAAAAAATTCATTAATACATCTTCATGCAATACATTTTTACTTGAAGCATACCTCATATAATTCATAACATGGGTGACTACTAGAGTTGGGTCACCACTAAATTTGGGGCAACTTGCCCTCCACTCCATAGGGAAATAATTTGGATATCCAGGGATATTTTGAACATCAATAGAAGGGTATACCTTATGGAATACGCATGGTAAATACTGTGATGCCACGATTCCATTATCTAGGATGTCACTTCAATGGAGTCGCCAGATGAACTTAGTGCTCATCAAGAAAGGAAAGGGAAAGGGAACTTCCCTCAAGTGGATTCACCAGGAAATCTAGGGGTAAAGGATTTGGATCAAAGCTTGCCAAGATGTAGTTAGGGCATGATAGAGGATTCAAAATCCTCTCTGGCAATGGTGTAAAAATGTTATCACACAGATTGTATGTTGGGAAAAGACCAACCCAATCCACAAACATGGGACAACTGTGAGAGTATCTACCCACTGTCACCTTAGCTGGACACTCTCCTCACTTTAGTGATGACAAAAAATCACCACAAGGGGGGAATCTCGGTGACCCTAGGGGGACTGAAATGGAAACTGAGAAGATAAGAGTGAAAAC
>JZKD02S0686147.1:102284-141758 GCA_000966675.3 Picea glauca
GAAGTGGAAAATAGCTTGAGTAATAGTCTTTTGGATAAAGGTAGGTTGACAAAGTTAAATGTACATGCAAAAGAGTATTATACCTGCCCGACACAAGACTAAATGGAGATATACAAGCCAAAATATCAAGTGGACAAGCAAGTGAAGCTTTTTTTTCTATATTGCAATAGTAAATAAGAATATGTAACAACAAGGAAAAATGTCGTTAACTGCAGAAGTAACCATCCAAAGTATGAAAAAATTATTGGATAATGAAGCACTAAACAAGTAGATAATGTTACAATACTTAAGCATAAACTTTGATGGTAAAAGAGGGTTGTAAGATAGTGTTTTTAGAGAATTATAGTGACAGCCAAGTGGCTATAGCAAAGATTTGGTACAACAACAAATTTAAACCATAAAAATCAACAAGTAAATAGTCAAAAAGTTAGCCAATAATCAATACAATAATAATAATGGCTTCCAAGCAAATTTCCATGGTTGAAAAGTAAGTTAAAGTAAAAGTTCAAGTGTTTTTTGTTGCAGCCCTAATTGTTGTAGCATAAAGTTATAACGATAGAAAGATATACTTAACCAAGCAATTTCCATCCACATGCAAGAGAATAATCCTCCAAGAGGTGCGCACCACCTTAGCTCCAAAATATACCAAGACAAGCATCCAAAATGTTGCACAAGAGATACATAGTCCAAAATTCCCAAAGAGGGCAAAAATTTCAGCCAAGTATCTCTCGCTCAAGAGAGAGTGAATTATGAAAATGAAATGATCTTTGCCCTTTATTTATATAAGGACTAAAAATAAAGTTTGTCCACATATCATTAGGGTAAAACACAATTAAGGAGGCCGACCTCGTTTAATTTCCCCTTTAAAATTCGTAATTTGATTTTACACATAAAGAAACCCTAGAAACATGTTGTCATACCCTAAAATTGGGACATTTTGACAATTTAAGGAAGTCGTTGGGTTGTTGAAGAGAGCACTAGGCCTCCAAAGGCCATGTGTCCTCATGCCAAGTGTCCTCCTCCAATCCATCATGCAAAATCCTCATCAAGCATCACCACCATCATCAAAACCCTATCCCCAAACAAGACGTTAAGCCCAAAAGTGTAGCGCTTTAACCTCCAAAGGCAAGTCAATGGGATGGTAAGGGCTAGGTGAGTAGAATTATCAGCAATTAGTGTAGGATGGAATCAATCCAGAAGGTCAAAAGCATGGAAGATGCGTAGAGGACTTATAATCCCGATGATGAATTCAAGGATCTATATGTCGGTTTGGGTGTTGATGGTACATAATCCAAGGAAGAGCACATGAGTTTGGTAGAAACCATAAAGAGACTATAAAAATATGTTCAGAGCTATAAGGATGATAATGAGAGGCTTATGAAAGCCAAGGAGTAGCAAGGTGACTTAAATGTCAAGTTGATGCAAGGCTTGGATAGAATAGAAAAGAAAATGGATAAGGAGACAGATTCAAGTAGATCAAGAAGTTACAGGTCTCATGATGAGAAAAGAAGAGAAAAAATAAGTGATGGTAGGCATTGAACCCACTCACCAAAGATTTCTTTTAGGAAACCATGCAGTAGCTCAAGTCCATCTCCTGTCAAAAAGCATAAGAGAAGGACTGGGGTAGATGAGCTGCAGGGAGAAATGAATAAGATCAAACCTCCTACCTTTGTCGATGAGCACAAGAAGGATGAAGATGCAGAGACATGGTTGTTGGGTATGAGAAAGTATTTCCAGCTACATAATTATTTTGCGTAGGATGAAGGAAGAATTGCCATCTATCAGTTAAAAGTAAAGGCATCAATGTGGTGGGATCAATTTGTGCAGGTACAACACAATGATTAAAAGAAGGTTACTTGGAGGGAGTTCAAGAGGTATTTCCAAAATAAATACTTAACCAAGCAGTATTATGACAAGAAAATGAAGAAGTTCTTTGAACGCAAGCTTGGGAGCATGACGATAAATGAGTATGAAAGACGATTCTTAGAGCTGCTGAAATATGCCGCATTCATCAAGGATGAGGAAGTTAAGATTTAGAGGTACATGAGTGGGTTGCCTTCATATATCAGTGAAAAGATACAATATGATGACCCTAAGACATTAGTGGAAACCATAAGGTGCACTAAATGTCTTTGTGAGCAACAAAGGGGAAGACCAACCTTCCAAAAGGCTTGGGAAGACAAGATGAAAATTAAGGTGGAACAGAAGATGAAGGGGACTAAGCTGGCATTTTTTAGAAATACTGCGTAAGGACACACAACTCTCAAGAAGTCCAGAATGATGGAGATAGTTGGGAAAAATCCATGGCAACAATCTATTCAATGTTGGAATTCTAGCGGAGATCATTTGCGCAGAGATTGCCCTCAAAGAAGTGATAAAGTGAAAATGTGTACAATGCACAACAAGCTGTGATAGTTGAGGAAAACTGCAGAAATATGCCAAGGATTTATGTAGCCTTGGATAACAAGCAAGTTGAGTTTCTGTTACACATGATTGAAGTGGAAGGTAAGATTAATGACTAACGCATTGCTATTTTAATTGACTCGGGAGCTAGTCATAGTTATCTAGATCCTAAGATGGTAGAAAGGTTCCAATTGTCGAGAAACAAGCTTGGAAAACCTTGGTTGGTGCAGTTAGCTATAGGAGCAAATAGGAAAACTATTGAAATGGTTAACGCATGTCCAATGTAGATGAATGGACTGCACACAAAGGTCGTTTTAAATATTATACATTGGGCACATACAATTATGTCATTGGTATGGATTGGTTGGACGAGGACCATGTTATCCTAGACTGTTAAAATAAGGCATTTACTTGCTTGGATGAGCAAGGAAATTTGAGATTACTTGAAGGAATTCGAAGAGTTGTAACTATTAGAGAAATTTCAGCCTTGCAATTGATGAAAATCTACAGGAAAGGATGTCAAGTATTTGCAACGCACATGTAAGAGACACCTAAGGATAAAGTGCCAAGTATTGAAGACTGTGCGGTACTGAAAGAGTTTGAGGATGTCATTAAAGAGATACTAGGATTACCTCCGAAAAGAGATATTGATTTCACTATAAATTTGATGCCCGGAGTTGCGCCCCGTATCCAAGACTCCTTATAGGATGAGTGCACCAGAATTGAAGGAGTTGCATATGCAACTTGAAGAGCTTCCGAAGAAGGGGTATATACACCTAAGTGTGTCACCTTGGGGTGCGCCAATTTTGTTCATGAAGAATAAGGATGGTACGGTGAGACTTTGTATCGACTTCAGGCAATTGATCAAGGTAACAATAAAGAACAAGTATACTTTGACAATGATAGATGACCTCTTTGATCAGTTGTGAGGCACGCATATATTTTCAAAGATGGATCTCATATATGTATATCACCAAGTAAGAATTGAGGAAGAAGACATCAATAAGATGGTCTTCAGAACGAGGTATGTATATTACGAGTTTATAGTGGCACCAATTGGGTTGTCAAATGCACTAGTTTTTCTTCATGTGTTTGATTAATGGGGTTTTTAAAAGTTATTTAGATAAGTTTGTCATTGTATGTCTGGGTGACATACTTATTTATTCAAAGTATTAAGAGGAGCAGGAGAAACACTTGAGGATTGTGTTGCAAGTATTGAGGGAGCATCAACTTTATGCAAAGCTGAGCAAATGCTCATTTTCTCGGTGACAGATTCATTATTTGGGTCATATTATTTCTAGAGAAGGAATAGTTGTAGATATGGAAAAGATTAAAGTCATTGAAGAAGGGTCAACACCAAGAAATGTCGCAGAAGTAAGGTCCTTCATGGGACTAGCAGGGTATTACATAAGGTTTATTGAAGGATTCTCACAGATTGCACATCCAATTACATATTTGCAAAGGAAAGGTGTGTGACTTGATTGGACTCCATATTGTGCAAGGAGTTTCCAGTACTTGGAAATTTTGTTGACAAGTGCGTCGATTTTGAGAATTATTGATCCTGATGCAGACTTCGTTGTGTGCACATATGCATGCAAGGAAGGACTCGATGGAGTCTTGAGTCACAATGGAGATGTGGTGTGCTATGAATCAAGAAATTTAAAAGAGCATAAAAAGTTCTATGCTACTCATGACTTGGAATTGGCAGCCATAGTACATGCCTTGAAGATGCAACGACACTATCTCATGGGTAAACGATTTGAGTTGAGGACATACCATAACAGTTTGAAGTATTTGTTTGGAATTTTTTTTAAATGTTAGACAAAGTAAGTGGTTAGAATTCCTTAGTGAGTATGACTTTTACATCAAGCATATCAAAGGAAAAGAGAACAAGGTCGTTGGTGCACTCAGTAGGAGGGCGCATGAGATGCATGCTACAACCTTTAGAATGTATAAATTAGATTTGTGTGATTTTTTTTCAGAAGTTGCCATATTAGATCTGAGCTATGTGGACATAAAGGAGACATTACATCCCATCTACGTCTCCCAACCTGTATGAAAGAAACTCACATCCCATCTACATCCCCTAACCTGTATGAAATCATCAAGGTGTTGATCAACCATGTCATAGATATCCCCCATGAAAAAATTTGCATATTTTGGACTAATCACTTCTTCATCTATGTATGCAGGAGGAAAACAGGGTTGAACAACTTCATCAAGCAGGATAATGGACACTGATGTCTCATATGGGTCTTCATCATTGAGATATTCTTGAGAACTCTCTTCATGGATGTGTTCTTCAAGTGCTTCTTTTGGAGCTGGTGGGTGACACTCTTCCTCAATTTCACATTCTTCAACTGTCATATTGCCACCCATTGGAAAAACTTCTCTGTAAAGGGCATATTTGAGCTCTTGGAAAGTATCCTGCAAATCCTGAGTAGTTGGGCCCCAATACCTGAGAAACTCTTTAACAAGTTTTGTAGAGGATCAGATACTTTTCGGATCACACAGTGTGCAAGACACTTCCTTTGACTTGATTCCAGAGAAGATACCAAAATTTTCATTAGTACATCTTCATGCAATACATTTCTACTTGAAGCATACCTCATATAATTCACAACATGGGTGACTACTAGAGTTGGGTCACCACTGAAATTGGGGCAACTTTCACTCCACTCCGTAGGGTAATAATTTGGATATCTAGGGATATTCAGAACATCAATAGAAGGGTATACCTTATGGAATTACCATAGTAAATCCTAGGATTCCATGGTTCCATTATCTGGGATGTCGCTTCAATGGAATAGCTATATGAACTTAGTGTTCATCAAGAAAGGAAAGGGAAAGGGAACTTCCCTCAAGTGGAGTCGCCATGCAAACAAGGGGTAAAGGCTTTGGGATCAAAGCTTGCCAAGATGTCGTTAAGGTACAAAAGAGGATTCAAAACCCTCCCCAACAATGAAACAAAAATGTTATCGCACATATTGTAGGTTGGGCAAAGCCTGACCCAATCCACAAACGTGGGACAACTATGAGAGTATCTACCCACTATCACCTTAGGTGGACACTCTCCTCACTTTACTGATGATGAAAAATCACCACAGGGAGGGAATATTAGTGACCTTAGGGGGAATGAAATGGAAAATGAGAAGATAAGAGTGAAAACCCCTACAGGTCGAGTTAGGAAGTGGAAAATAGCTTTTGTAATAGTCTTGTGGATAAAGGTAGGTTGTCGAAGTGAAGTGTATCTGTAAAAGAGTACTATACCTGCTTGAGACAAGACAAAATGGAGACATACAAGCCAAAATATCACGTGGAAAAGCAATTGAAGCTTTATGTCCTATATTGTAGCAGCAAACAATAATATATATCAACATGAAAAAATGTTGTTAACTACAAAAATAACCAACCAAAGTACGAAAGAATTATTGGACATTGAAGCACTAAACAAGCATATAATGTTTCATTACTTGAGCATAAGTTGTGATGGTAAAAGAGGGTTGTTAGATAGTGTTTTTAGAGAATTATAGTGACAACCAAGTGGCTGTAGCAAATATTTTCTACACCAGAAAATTTCAACCATAAAAATCAACAAGTAAACCATAAAAAAGTTAGCTAATAAGCAATGGAATAAAAATAGTGGCTTCCAAGCAAATTTCCATGGTTAAAAAGTAAGTTAAAGTAAAAGTTCAAGTGTGTTTTGTTTCAGCCCTGATGGGTGTAGCATAAATTTATAACAACAAAATGATATACTTATCCAAGCTAGACGCCCTAGTGGCTCAAGCAGGCCTAAAACATGTAAAATTGATTCCACTTCAGACAATTGAAGTATCTCGAAAATTCACGTATACCAATGCAAGTATTTTATTTCTCCAATGCAATTTTCAGATTAGAGTTTTAAATATGTTGGGAAAATGGAGTCTTGGTTATAAGAGTTGGATCCAAAGTATCCCTAGGGGTGTACGCCGTTTTACTCCATACAACATGCAAAACCAACAAAGGTAAATCTAGGAGGGTGTAAGCGCTTTTACTCCTCCTAACAACTTTGAAAAAAATGAATTATCAACTAGAAAATAAGATGAAGATTGGTGGAGGGTGTATGCTCTTATACTCCTCCAAGAGTTAAAGACAAGAATACAAATGAAATAAGAATAAAACTCCAATAAGTGCAAAAGTCTTCTTACCAATTCCACAAGATAGCAAGACAAAACCCTAGTTTACCAAGCAATTTCCATCCACATGCAAGAGAATATGCCTCCAAGAGGTGCGCACCACCTTAGCTCCAAAATATACCAAGAAAAGCATGCAAAATGTTGCACAAGAGAGAGATAATCCAAAATGCCCAAAGAGGGAAAAAATTTCAGCCAAGTATCTGTCACTCAAGAGAGAGTGAGTTATGAAAATGAAATGATCTTTGCCCTTTAATATAAGGACCAAAAATAAATTTTATCCACATATCATTAGGGTAAAACACAATTAAGGAGGCCGGCCCCCTTTAATTTCCCCTTTAAAATTCATAATTTGATTTTACACATAAAGAAACCCTAGAAACATGACATCATACCCTAAAAGGGTGATGTTTTGATAGTTTAAGGAAGTCGTTGGGTTGTTGAAGAGAGAGTTATGCCTCCAAAAGCCACGTGTCCTCATGCAAAGTGTCCTCCTCCAATCCATCATACCAAATACTTATCAAGCATCACCACCATCATCAAAACCCTAGCCCCAAACAATAATTTAGGCCCAAAAGTCCAATACTTTAGCCTCCAAAGGCAATTCGTAAGGATGGTAAGGGCTAGATAAAGTCCTCCAAGGTGTCTTCCCTTTCCTCCAAAGGCAATGTACATAATATATCTTTCCCCAAGGTCTGGTTCATGGTATCCATCCATGGGTTTCTTGCCCCAATGAAGGCCCGGGCTAGGCTTGTTCCTCCAAATCGTCCACCAAGCGAGTTCCTGCAAAGACAAATGAGTGCACCCTCCAAGGGTCTCAAGTCAAATTTATCATGGCAAGTAAAATCATATTTAATACAAGATCCACCTAAACATGTGCATAAAAACTACCTTCTCAATTTAAACATGTGCTCAAAAACCCTATAAAACTTACCAAGTTTAAGTATGGAAGGGTTGTCAAGGTGACTTATTGGGTGAATCATCCCTCAGGTCAAGGAGTGTTTTCTAGGTGGACCCTCTCTAAGTCATGTGGAGAAGATGAAGTGGATGGGGGTAAGAATTTTGAGCATGGGGTTTTTTATCCCCTAGCCTAGGGATAACAAAGGATATCGCGTCTCGAGGCCCACAGGTCCTAGACATGGACTGTCGAGAGCCATACAACTTAACCATGGCCTCAGAGGGCCCCTCTTTTCTTCAGTGCATTCCACGTATCACCATCAATAATATCCATCACACCAGCCTGGTCCTCAAGTAGCATCGAATCTTACTCCATGAGGTAATGAGTCCGAGTATCATGGTATGTATCACTTTGATTTTTGAAGCACTTGAACATGTTGTATTGAATGCTTCTTCATTTCATGACACTTGCTTGGAAATTATGCTCTTTGCCTCGTTCAAACCTGGAAGGGTGACATAATGCCCTAGTAAGTTGATTTCCCTTTAGGATGGGTTGTTGATGGGTGGATATTTGAAGAGTAATCGTCCGTTCCCTCCATACTTAATACTTTCCATCTTTATTCCTTCCATCTCCCCTTTCCTTTTTTGGCATTGGGATTGGCTAAACTAAGAAGGGTTGTACCTTACCTCATGGGAAGAAGGGGCTAAAGGCCGAGAGGGTAAAAGTAGCTGGCAAAGTTAAAATCCAATTTTGAAACCTTCGAGATGCTTCGCCCAGGGATCCCGAGAAAGTAGTGAAAAGATTCTCAGTAAGAAATGGGGACCCACAAGATAACTTAAACACTCAAGGTACTAGTTTATGGATAGGAGGTCTCATCATGAGTCGACCTATTATGACCATGGGCATGTAATGGTATGAGATTACCACCTATCTAGTTGCCAAACTAGGGTAGTGGCTCTTGGTGGCATAACCAAGAGAAAGGGGGTCTCATTACGAGCCAGCCTTATCATTTCCTTGAAATGTTTGTGGATAATGTTGTCACATCTGATCATGAATCCAGGACAGTGGCCCTCAATTATTCCTTTGTAGCACATGAGAAAAAGATCAAAAGAAATAAAGCTAAGAATAAATTTCAATTAATGGGCTAGGAAATAATTGCATCCATGACAAGATGCAACTCATCCTCCACAAAGGCACCCATAGGCAAGACTCTACATTTCCCTATTATCACATGCACCCCATGCCCAAATATTTACCCCATGCCACCTCATACACTTACACGACTTGGACCAGAATCTACCTGGGAAACACCCTAAATTTAAGGGGGATTAGCACAATAGGACAACCTAAGATCCTCTCCAAACCTAACTTGTGAAATTTCATAGTGTCTTTGAGAATTTTTTTGGGGTTAAGGGGGGTTTGATGCACATGTTTGGGTAATTTAATTATTGGATGTGACTTACATGCTATGATCCTTGTGACTTATGAACCCTTGGAGGGCATACTTGTTTTTTTTGCAGGACCCTGCCCAGTGGACATGCACACAAGGGAATGATTAGCTTAGACCTTCATGGGGGCTCAAATCCCACAAATGGACGCTAAAACCCCAGCCAGGGGGTAAGAAGAGACTAAATGTATGCACTAGAAGAAGGAAGGACGTTGCCTTTGGAGGCACTGTGGAAGGCCCATACATAGGGTTTCATGCTCCCCCTAGCTAAACGTTGGCATTGGGAGGCCTTGGACATTACCTTAGTAGCCCCATGACGTCACCTAGGGCTAGGGTTTGACATCGAGAGATGTTGAGTTGCAGTTTTGGCATGTGTGGCATGGACGAGGGCCTTTTGGAGGCCCAAAGTTTTCTAGATGACCTCAACATCTCATGGAGGAGGCCTAATTTCACCCTAGGAAGGATGACATCACCCTCTTTAGGGTTTTAATTTTGAATTTAAAGAACAAACTGACATGTAGGCTCTATTTTATGAAAAGACACAACTGTTGGATTAATTCGCCAGGATTTCCCATATAAATATGGCTGGCTAAGTTCATTTTTTCATGATAACCCATCACACACAAGTGGTGGACTAAAATTTTCTCCCTCTTAAGGGTTATTGGATGAAATAACTAGTGCACATCTCTTGGGGAAGCTTTATGGTGGTGAATTTTGGCATTTTTCATGGTGGAATGGTCTTCAACTAGGTTTGAATTGATTATTCTTGGTGAAGTAAGTAGAAAATATGCATTTTTATTCATGTAGTGAATGTTTGTGGTAAAATTTACTTGTTCCATGTCTAATATTATGAAATTGCTTGTTTAAACCCTAGGGGAGAAACAACAAATGCTTCTTTTTCCCTATAACTCTTCTACTAGTTTGATTTTCCAATTATACATTTGTTTTGGAAGTGATTACTAGAGCCCTAAAGTGATAGCTCTCTAGTAATCTCACTCTAATCACCGATTACTTTTTTCAAAAGGTTAAGGAAGGAAGGTACGTTAGGGCCTAGAAGTACCTACTCTCTAACAAAACCTTTCTTAAAGACTTAGATGCTTGAGGCCTTGAAGTGCCAACACCTCTTGCATCTACCTCTTTTCTTAGACAAGTATTATCATTATTTTATTTCCCAAGTGATATTTTTACTATTATTGACTCCATAAGCCCCAAAAGGCACTGATTTCTATATTCTTGTGGATGAAGAGACCAAAWCAACTTTCAAACTCTCTTCGTTAAAGCTCTTACTAGCTAACACTAACACTAATTTAGCTTAGAAACACTAACAACCACATTTTTTYTGCCATAATCACTGCTACAACTATCATTTGCAGCTTATATCAGCATACTAACCTCTAAAACTTACCCAAAAATTTGTACTAGCCTAGKTGCTATCACCCAAAGGCTCTAGTCTTCCCTTTGCTATTATTCTAAGTGAAAAATTATGAAGTTGTTGAAGGATGTTATTGTTGTTGTAACTACTATTACATCCATCATTGAAACCCCTAAACACCCCTTAAACTTTCCATAATACCACCCAACACTTGTACTAGGCAAGCTACTATCAATATATGCTAATGTGTTTGTTTAATTGTCTAATTTAAGTACTTTTCTAAAGTGGTTTTGTTGCTATCATCATTACTTAGTTTATTGTTGTTACAGATATTTTGACAGCCCATTGAAGTCACTTGTTGACTTGTTTTGAAATCTTGAAATTGTAAGTGACAAAGTGCTATCAAATTTCAAAAGTCCTTATATCATTCTTGTCATTATAACTTGTAATTTCTGGATATATTGTTGCTGCTATACATTTAACTTTTCATGCATAAGAGTGTTTTAGTAGCATATTTCTATTTTGAAGTCGTTAATTTGAAACATTGATATCATTGTTTATTTGTAACGTTTGTTGTTTCATAGGTAAGGGGAAGGTACCATTCACCTTGAATTTATCCTTAACCCCAAACAATACCAAGTGACTTCTTCCTTTTGGGTGACCTAGAGAGAGGGGTGGGTTTCATCGTTTTCTTATCTCCCTTCATCGACCAACTAAGTCTTGGGACGTATCCTTTGGAGTGAATTTCTTCTCCACCTAAATAGAAATAGGTATCCTATTGGGGTGAAAATCATAGGACTACCTCTGTGTTACGCCAATCTAAGCCTACTTGCCTTTAGGATTTAGGCATGTATAGATTATGTGATAACATTTTTGGCGCCGTTGTTGGGGAATATCGAGTCAATTTTCCTCGAACGACACTTTTTTGGTAAGCCTTCATCCAAATCTTTCATTTCAAAAATCTTACCTGGCGACTCCACTGAGGGTGATCCCCTCATTCCCTTTGATAATCCTTAAGAGGTTATCTGACGACTCCACTGACCTTTTCCAAGGTGCCACCTTACTCTCAACTTTGTGATATTTCCAAGATATGGGATCATGGTGCCCTGGGAGAAAGTGTATTCGTCTATTGATTTTGAGAGTTTTCAAGGTACCCACATTATTTTGATATAAAATGGTTAAAAAATTGTCCAAGATTTAAAGGCATCCCAATTACTCACATTGTAGAATTCTTGAAGTATATAAGTGAAATAGAATTTGAAGGGGAGGATGTCCTGATAAAATTGTTCATAATTTCCTTGCCATCATTTGTACAAGAATGGATCAAGGGTTTTTGCGAAGAAAGGGGTATATCCTCTTTCATAGATCTTATCAGTAGGTTTCTTGAGTTCAAAAAACCACAGTACCAAACTTATGAGGGTGCCCTTCAAAATATTGAAATAGCCCTAGAAGACGAAGGATTCACCACTAAGATTGTAGAAGATATTAGGGGTGCATACCATGCTCAATGCTAAGAACCCTTCAATACAAAAGAAGAGATTCATGAAGGAGGTTACCAATCCCATGAGGAAGAGAAAGAATATACTCATGATTCTACCAAAGATAATGAGGACCTGGTTGAAGAGCGAGAGCCTAAAGATATCAAACATGATGATGACGTGTTAATGTGTACTCCTCCCTTTGATGAAGTCATCCAAGCCTTTGACGCTCCAACACAAGAAGAAGTGAATACAACAAGTTGTTTCCCTTTCCAAGATTTTGATGATGCTTTATTTTGTGATTTGGAAAGTGAAGAAGTGGCAGAGGAGCCCTTGGATGCTTTAATCCCTTCAGGTTATTATAAACGAAATGATATGGTTGATAATATTGACCAGTTCATACATGTTTTGAAACGTAAATGGGATGTGATTGGTTATGATGGGGATCCTATTTACGACATTGCAGATCATTTCCAAATGTTTCCTTTACAAATTTCATATCAGGTTACTACTAATTCTAACATTTGAGAACAAGGAGATGATATAGTTACATACATCTTCCAAACACCCAAGGATGACCTAGTGTTGTGTTCTCCGGATGATTTTTGGTCATACCTTGTGGATTTTGATGAGTATTCCTTTGAGCACTTAGATTTATTCTATGGAGAATATTATTAACCATCATTGTGCTTAGATCTTGATAAGGGTGAGGATGTTGCTTGCTCAGAGAAGGATACTTGTGACAATGTTGTCCAATTCCCTCCAATTACTTTACCTTGTTATGTCACTAAGGATATCGTTGGGGAACATGTCTCTTGTCTCAACTTTTCTCTAGGGTGAAGATTTCTGTTAGAATTAAAGGGTAGGTTGAATTCCTTAAGAATAAGTTTATTATCCCGGTCTTTCAGCTTTCCCTTGAGAAATTGTCAATCGTCCTCTAGATTCTTGTTAGTCCCTTCTCAGATTGCGGGGATTGATGATGTCCAAGGTAGTCAACCTTCAGACTCTTTGATCCAGCCTCTTGAGTCTTCAACCTTTCACGGTCCTTTTATGACATGGATTGAACATCTTTCTAGGAGTGTAGCTTGGCATAATTTTGTCCCTCCCTCCCGCCTCCATGAGCTAGACTTTACAATTTCCTATGATATGATGCATGCTCTAACTCATGTTATTTTTGTGCTTGACTTGTCATTGTTTTTTTTTATGATGAAGCACATAGGCAGATATTATGAGGTATTTCTAGGATGGTTTCACTAGTTATTTGAGTACACCTAGCATTCAACCAACATGTAAGTAGAGGTAGGTAGGCATTTGCATCCATTGTACATACCATTGCATTTCATATTAGTATAGTTGTAGTTGCATTTGCATATTATTTTGTCTCACTTGTATATATGTGTGCTCATAATCATATATTAGACTAAAGATGATTTTATTTGTTTATTTTATCATATATGGATGAGGGGTGATATCACCACCCTAAGGATTACTAATGTATTTTGTTGATATTTAGTAGGCACATGTCACACCTGAGATTTTGAGGTTCTCAAGTGCTCTACGGTGAGCACATGTCCCCGAGTTGGAGCATAAATGTTATCCCCTAGCCTAGGGATAACTAAGGACATCACATCTCGAGGCCCACAGGTCCAAGACATGGAGTTTCAAGAGCTAGACGACTTAAGAACGACCCCAAAGGGTCCGTCTTTTCTTCAGTCCAGTCAACATATCACCAGCATTAGTATCCATCACATCAGCCTGGTCCTGAAGTAGAAGTGAGTTTTGCTCCATGAGGTAATGAGTCTGGGTATCATGGTATGTATCACTCTGATTTTTGAAGCACTTGAACATGTTGTATTGAATCCTTCTTCATTTCATGACACTTGGTTGGAAATTATGCTCTTTGCCTCGTTCAAACCTGGAAGGGTGACATAGTTCCCTAATAAGTTGATTTCCCTTTAGGATGAGTTGCTACTGGGTGGATCTTTGAAGAGTGATCATTCATTCCCTCCACACTTACCACTTTCCATCTTCATTCCTTCCATATCCCCTTTCCTTTTTTGGAATTGGGTTTGGCTACACTAGGAAGGGTTGTACCTCACCTCGTGGGAAGAAGGGGATAAAGGCCTAGAGTGTAAAAGTAGCTGAAAATATTTAAAAGCCTATTTTGAAACATTCGTGATGATTCTCCCAGGGATCCCCGAGCAAGTAGTGAAAAGAGTCTTAGTAATAAAAGGGGACCCACAAGATAACATAAACAATCAAGGTACTAGTTGATGGATAGGAGGTCTCATCACGAGCCAACCTATTATGACAATGGGCATGCAACGGTATGACATTACCACCTATCGGGTCACCAAACCAAGGTAGTGGCTCTTGGTGACATATCCAAGAGAAAGGGAGTCTCATTATGATCCAACCTTCTCATTTACATGAAATGTTTGTGGATAATGTTATCACCTATGGTCATCAAGCCAGGACAGTGGCCCTCAATTATTCCCTTGTAGCACAAGAGAAAAAGATCAAAAGAAACAAAACTAAGAATAAATGACAATGAATGGGCTAGGAAACAATTGCATCCATGACAAGGTGCAACTCACCCTAGAAAAAGGCACCCTCAAGTAAGATGCTACATTTCCCTGTTATCACATGCACCCCATGCCCAAATATTTACCCCATGCCACCTCATACACTTACATGACTTGGAGTAGAATCCACCCAGGAAACACCCCAAAATTAAGGGAGATTAGCCCAATAGGACACCCTGAGACCCTCTCCAAACCTAACTTGTCAAATTGCAAAACGTCTTTGAGCATTTGTTTTGGGTTAAGGGGGGTTTGATGCACATGTTTGGGTAATTTAATTATTGGATGTGATTTACATGTTATGATCCTTGTGACTTATGAACCCATGGAGGGCGTACTTGTTATTTCTGCAGGACCTTGCTCGGTGGATATGTACACATGAGGGAATGATTAGCTTAGACCTTCATGGGGGCTTAAAGCCCACAGATGGATGTTAAAACCCAAACCAGGGGGTAAGAAGAGACTAAACGTCTACACTAGAAGAAGGAAGGACGTTGCCTTTGGAGGCACTGTGGAAGACCCAGACCTAGGGTTTCATGCTCCCCCCTACCTGAAAGTTGGCCTTGGGAGGCCTTGGACATCACCCTGGTAGCCCCATGACATCACCCAAGACTAGGGTTTGACATGGAGAGATTTTGGGCTGCATTTTTGGCATGTGTGGCATGGAGGAGGGCCTTTTGGAGGCCCAAAGTTTGCTAGATGACCTCAACGTCTCATGGAGGAGGCCTAACATCACCATAGGAAGGATGACATCACCCTATTTAGGGTTTTAATTTTGAAAATTTATTTAATTTTGAATTTAGAGAGAAAATTGACATGTAGGCTCTGTTTTATGAAAATACACAACTACTGGATTAATTAGCCAGGATTTCCCATATAAATATGGTTGGCTAAGTTCATTTTTTCATGATAACTCATCACACACAAGTGGTGGACTGAAATTTTCTGCCTCTTAAGGGTTATTGGCCGAAATAACTAGTGCACATCTCTTGGGGAAGCTTTATGGTGGTGTATTTTGGCATTTTTCATGGTGGAGTGGTCTTGAACTAGGGTTTGACTTGATTATTCTTTGTGAAGTAAGTAGAAAATTTGCATTTTTATTCATGTAATGAATGTTTGTAGTAAAATTTACTTGTTTCATGTCTAAGATTGTGAAATTTCTTGTTTAAACCTTGGGGGAGAAACAACAAATGCTTCTTTTTCCCTATAACTCTTCTACTAGCTTGATTTGCCAATTATACATTTGTTTTGGAAGTGATTACTAGAGCCCTAAAGTTCTAGCTCTCTAGTAATATCACTCTAATCACCAATTACATTTTTCAAAAGGCTAAGGAAGGAAGGTATGTTAGGGCCTAGAAGTGCCTACTCTCTAGCAAAACCTCTCTTAAAGACTTATATTCTTGAGGCCTTGAAGTGCCAACAACTCTTGCATATACCTCTTTCCTTAGACAAGTGTTATCATTATTTTATTTCCCAAGTGATATTGTTACTTTTTTTTACTCCATAAGCCCCTAAAGTCACTGATTTCTATCCTCTTGTGGATGAATGAGACCAAAAAAACTTTCAAAATCTCTTACTAGCTAACACTAACACTAATCTAGATTAGAAACACTAACAACCTCACTATTTATGCCATAATCACTGCTACAACTATCATTTTCGGCTTATATCACCATACTAACCTCTAAAAATTACCCAAAAATTTGCACTAGCCTAGGTGCTATCACCCCAAGGCTCTAGTCTTCCCTTTGCTATTATTCTAAGTGAAAAATTATGAAGTTGTTGAAGGTTGTTGTTGTTGTTGTTGTAACTACTATTACATCCATCATTTAAACCCCTAAACAACCCTTAAATTGTCCATAAGACCACCCAACACTTGTACTAGGCAAGATACTATCAATATATGCTAAAGTGTTTGTTTAATTGCCTAACTTAAGTACTTTTCTGAAGTGGTTTTGTTGTTGTCATCGTTACTTAGTTTACTGTTGTTACAAGTATTTTGACATCCCGTTGAAGTCACTTGTTGACTTGTTTAAATCTTGAAATTGTAAGTGACAAAGTACTATCAAATTGCAAAAGTCCTTATATCATTCTTGTCATTATACTTGCAATTTCTGGATATATTGTTGTTGCTATACATTTATATTTTTATGCATAAGAGTGTTTTAGTAGCATATTTCTATTTTGAAGTCCTTAATTTGAAACATTTATATCATTGGTTATTGCTAATGTTTGTTGTTTCATTAGTAAGGGGAAGGTACCATTCACCTTGAATTTCTCCTTAACCCCAAACAATACCAAGTGACTTCTTCCTTTTGAGTGACCTAGAGAGAGGGGTGGGTTTCACCATTGTCTTATCTCCCTTCATCAACCAACTAGGTCTTGGGATGTCTCCCTTGGAGTGAGTTTCTTCTCCTACTAAATAGAGAGAGGTATCCTATCGGGGTGACAGTGATAAGACTACCTCTGTGTTACGTCAATCTAGGCCTACTTTCCTTTAGGCTTTTGGAAAGTATAGATTGTGCGATAACAAGGTTCATGCCATACAAGGGTTCATATTATCTCATTTATGGGTGCCTTTGTAGAGGGTGTGTTGCGCCTTTGTTTTCAATGCAACCTTTTTCCAAGCCCATTATTTGCCATTACTTAATTATAGTGCAAAACAATCGGGTACTCCAAATGGGTAACATAAGACTTGAAGGCAATAACAAAATGTCACTGGAAGCCGGACGTACATAGAGTGCCATGTGGGTAAAGAAAAGAGTATAACACACTTGTGTAGATCCCTCAACAAGAGGGACATTATATATGTGAAATTTGGTTTTGCAGGTCTTCAATTATTTTAAGAGAAACGTTTCATTGTTCTCAAGACCTCTTTGGGAGAGCATGTAGAAGGTATTAATTTGGCTTTTATATTTTTCCAGCTACATTCCCTCTAGGTCTTCAACCCCTTCTTCCCATGAAATGAGGTACAATCTATTCTTGGGTTAGTACACCCGACAATACCAAAAGATAAGTAGACGAAAGGGATGAAGTGTGAAAAATTATAAGTATGATTGGGAATGGTATGATGACTAGTCAATGAGACCTCCCAATAGAAATCCCATCCCCAAGGGTGACCACTTACTAGGGCACAATGTCAACCACCAAGCTAAAACATGGCAAAGGGAATAATTTCTAGGTAGACGTTCTCTAATCAAAATAAACTTTAAATGAAACATACTCAAATGCATCAAGTATTGAAATGACACTTACCTCAATACTTGACTTGTACCTCATGGAGCAAGACCCATTATCTTCTGGAAGCAAGCTGATGTGGTGAATGCCATCATGACGAACTGAGGATGCATGGTGGTGAAGTGGGTTTATGTCTATGCATGTGGACATTATCAGTCATATGTCTCTCGATACTCCATTTCTGCAAACCGAGGGCCTTGAGACATCATCTCCTTAGTTATCCCTAGAAATAGGGGATAACATGACCTAAAACCAAAGGGAAACTGATGTCTATACCCAATTCACCATCTACTCCCATTCCCTCATTCATAGGGGCTTCTTTCATGGGACTTAAACATATCTTGACCCTATTTTTACCTTATAAAATTGGATTTGAATCCACCCCCTCACTTAGTGAGGTGTTATCAAAGGAAGAAAATTTAGAAGTATGAAGATCTACAGAAAAAAAATTTGGAACCCTAACTAAATATTTGTTTTCTATTGGGGATCCATTCTCAAGGGAAATCCCAATTTGAGCCAACCCAAAACTTGATGCGAGGTTGTTTTTTATTTTGTTCCTTAAAGATAATTCCTTCTACTTTTTTGAAATTGATGAAGAGTAGTGTTCATAAGACTAAAAATATGTGCCTTGTCTTGTAGATTCATTGGAAATTGCTTCTTTTGTCACTGCTTCTAGACTTTCTATTATTTTCTACAATTGCATTCTTAAACTCATGACTTTTTCACCCTTTATTTCCACAAAAAATCCTCCTTCCTCCTCTTCTATTGCTTTGTTTGTTCCTTCTTTTTTTATCAAGGAATTTGAGATTACCTCCACTTATTCCTTATTTAACCCTATCTTTGGGAATGTTGAGGTTCTTTTTGTATCCTCCTCCTTCTTCCACATCCTTCCAAGCCTTACCAATGCCATGGCAATTGAAACACCTAAAGGGTAATTTCCAATAGTCTAGACACTAGGAGAATTTACATTCCCCCATTCAACTTCCATTTCCTTTGGAAAACTCTCTTAGAGATCCATTTCTACCAATATTTTGATTATCTTCCTATCTTATTTGATTGGGAAATCTACCTCCAAATCAATAACTTTTCCTAGCTCATTCCCTAAAATTCTTAGAATATCTCCGCTCCAAAGCTTCATGGGGAGACTAGGCATCAAAACTCATAATGTTTGGACAAAGAATGTTTCATTCAAGGGTCAAAACCTAGTCTCCAATGTTTTAGGTATAGAAAAAAAGGTCCATAGAACCATCCCTCCCCGACAAGTTTCTCCACATCCATCTCACTTATGAACTCAAATGAAGCCATCCTCGCTTCAAGATATGGAATTTAAGAATATACCCTAGGACTCCAAGCTAATTTTCTTTCTATCACCCTAACAAAGAATCTAATTTTACCTTTTTTTCAAAGAACTTCCATGTAATGGATTTCTCCATTAAGGTTTATACCTCCTCCATTCCTACGTCCTCTCCTAATACCAATTTAAATAACTCCTTCCTTGGTTTAATGCACCTTTTCTTCCTTCTTTTCACCTCTATCTCCCAGGACTACCTCCTTATCCTTTCTTTCATTATTTATCCCTCCTTTTCCTATTAATTTAGCCTCAATTAAAGCTCCACATCCTCTCCCTTGCTTAATCCCTAGAACACCTTCTTTTTCGTTATCAATTGAGTAGTTTCTTAACTCCTAACTGGTATCAAAATTGGGTGACAAATCCATCATCTCTATAGAAATGCATAAATTTTATATTCCTTCATCTAACTTCTCTAAGGAGTACTTCTCTTCGAATGACTCAACAATAAATTTATTTTTGAAAACTCCTTATATGAGATATTATGAATAAAGGAATTGTCCTTTCCATGCATCATCAAAGGACTGAACCCATGGATATTTGTCCTTTTCACCTTGAATGATTTGTCCTTTCCTTGGAGGTGGAATCTCTACCACATTGTTTGACATCTCTTTAGCTTTTTTTGAGAAACAACCATCCCATGTACCTTGTTTATTTCCTTGTTGTAAGACCTCACAACCCCCAATAAGATCTCTAGTATCTCCTCTCTAGAACTAAATATAGACTTTGGTAAGACCTCCTCACCCTACTCATAGTCCATCTAATCCTCCTCCATTTTCCCTCTATACTACAAACTTCCCTCCATTCCTTAGCGTGTTCAATAAACATACACTCAAGGAAGTAGTGGATTTGAAGGAAACGTAGAACCATGTTTGGCAGAGCCATAGTAATAGAGGATCATATCCCTATAAGGAGTTTTTGTTGCAAAGGATGAATAACAAGAAGCCATTGCTTGTATATTCAAGGCTCCAAAGGATCCAACAATATTCATATGCACAAAGTTGATCTATAATCATTTAACCTATGGGTGATACAATTATTTTGACATGTCTTATGTTGTTGGTCAACAATTATATTGAATTCCCAACATATGCAACGATTCTTTGGATGGTTACTAGAACAAGGATGCCATCTACATCTCCAACGCCGTCTCTAATGTGTGCATGGTCCTTCAAATTGAGTTGGAATCTT
Organism: Picea glauca; assembly: GCA_000966675.3. Classification (NCBI taxonomy): domain Eukaryota; kingdom Viridiplantae; phylum Streptophyta; class Pinopsida; order Pinales; family Pinaceae; genus Picea; species Picea glauca. Next base: position 122,413 of record JZKD02S0686147.1, read on the forward strand.
AAGGTTAGAAGAAGTGCATTTGAATATGATTATGTCATGGGCATTGCATTTATACACATGTATTTCAAATGTCAGGAGTTAGCATTGTCCACAAATAGTTTAAAAGAATGTGTAAACAATATGTTGGGTCATGGAATGAAATCATTATTTAAATGAGATGTTGGGTCATGGAATGAAATCACTACTTAAATGAGATGTTGGGAGATGTTGGGTCCCCATGAATCATTGACATTCTTTAACGAAATGCAATTCTTAGGCATAAAACCCAATGCAATCACCATGGTTAGTGTTATGCCTATTGGACAACTGAGAGGGGGGGTGAATCAGTTGTTACTGTGGTTAAACAATTATATCCATTTTTTTAATTTATTACAGAACTTCTCAATGATGATCACAATAAATAAGCAGTAGAGTATTCAACATCAATCACACACATGTATAGTACATAGACATATATTCCCGAGGAAACCCATAAAGGGTGAAAACCTCTTCTTCTTTATATGATAATTATTTTCTGTACATTATCATTCTTATGAGCACCAACTCATAATGAGGCCACCACCTCTATTTTGCAAGCTGCTACTTGCTAAGAGCACCAACTCTCTGGTTTCTCTAGCACCCACTAGAAGGAAGTACCAACTCCCTCACTGCTCCAGCACCAAATGGATGGAAGCACCAACTTCCAGTGGCACCAACCTGTATAACAGAGAACCAATATTCTCCCTAGCACCACCCTGCCACCCTGGTTTCTCTGGCTACTACCAAATGGTAGCTACAACTCCCTGTGTTCAAGCACCCACTTGACACTCAGAGGAAAATAGTCCTCCCTAGCACCTCCCAACCACCTTGAAATATAAAACTTTTCTTTCTGTGAATTTATTACAATGATTCAATAGTTGTCATTGGCTTACCAAGCTTATCAATGTTCTGCTATGATGTTCTTCTCTCCAGTATCAGTGTCTCTCTGCTTGCATCTCCTTGAGATTTCTAATCTTCTGCTATATTTGTGAATGTCCATCTCAACCTTCTTTTACTGTATCAATTATGCATCTTTGTTATTTCCTTCTGCTGCATTGTTTCTCCTCTAGACTCCCTTCTTCTACCTGCATAACACACTCTTAAAAATCGTAGCCCAATCTCTTCTATGTTCTGCATTTATAGTCTCTTTGCACCTTGTGCATGCTACATGCACTGTCCCACTACATACACTTCACTGGGTTCATCATCACCGGCCCTTCTCCTAAGATATTTTGGCTTTACTGACTGTAACAGTCTTCGACCCTTTTCCATCTATCAGTTGACTCTATGATGAGTTTACACTCCACTGGCAGTTGCCTCAAGACTCTTCATCTTCTCTGTCAATCACCCTGAAGACTCTTTGAATTCTCTGGCAGAAACCATCAATGGTCTCTAACAGTTACACCGAGGCTCTTCGGCCCCTCTGGCAGCCACCCTACAACTCCTCAAATTCTATGGCAGATGCAATCACTTCGTTCTGGCAGTTACTGAGAGAAACTCTGTGTGTTCATGCATTTTGGCGCCTTCTCTCTTCCTGAACAAAACTTCACAATGGGTGCTAGATGTTCTGGCTAAGCCCCTTCATTTCAGGTGACCTCTGGCGGTGACCAAACACCTATTCATAATGCACTTTCACGACTCGCATTTTGGGGATCTAGGGATGAGGCATCTCGACTCTCCAAGTCACAATCTATGAAATGGAGCTTAGCTGCATGATAGCTCCTCCCTTAAACCTTCGATGATGTGACCAATGGTTGTGACCACAACCCTATTCAAAAAGGCATTTCATGATTTCGTATTTCGGGTTTTCTCCCATGATTCTCCTTGACTCTTCATATTGTGAACCCCGAAACGGATCTTGGCTGCTCTAGCTCCTTCCTCCAACGTGACCACCGACGGTGACCATAACTTAACTCAAAACTGCATTTTGCAATTTCACGTTTCGGGTATTCTCCTGTTAGTCCCTTGAGTCCTCCAACTTCTGGTACCCGAAATGGAGCCTAGGAATGCTAGCTCCTTCCACTCACGCGACCACAGGCGGTGACCAGTGGCCAAGTCCGAAAACGCATTTCACATTTTAGGGATTTTGTGAAGACTCATCTCGACTCTCCATGTCGCAAACTCCGAAATGGAGCTTGGAAGCTCTAGCTCTGCTCTCCATCTCTCAACGATGTGATCACGAGATATGACCACTAGCTAGTCATTTGAGCACTTCACTCTTCAGATCAATGGTCCACGATCCATGGTGATCGGACGACTATCCTTCGTCCTAGAATTTTAGCTTTTGGGACTTTGGGGGAGTATTGATGCTAAAACTCCCAAAACTAAACTCCTGGAGTGATGTCATTCTTGCATCACTCAATGACATGTCATAAGCCGAGTGGCTTCCACGTGTCACTCAGAATTGTGATTTCCAGTGGCTTGAAATGTCGAGTAAACTTGACACTTGTCCTTGTATGATTGTGCTACATGTCCTTGCTGACGTAGACTGCCACCTGCCCTTTCTAACGTGGTCTGTCAGGAACTACCTACTGGATATGATGACCCAGATTCATCCTTGATCCAACGGCTAAGTTTATTTCATGATTTCGCATATCGTGAGTTTAAGAGGTTAGAACACCTCATTTCTTTGACTTTCCAGTCAACGAAGAGATGATTTTTCGCCATGTGTCCTTCTTGGATCAACGAACCATATTTCTCCTCGATCCGATGGCTCATATCATTTCACCATTTCACGTTTCGCGAGTTGGAAGAATAGAGCCCCTCGTTCATTTGACTTTCCAGTCAATGAAATGACAATCTTTCGACATGTGTCCTTCGGATCCAATGACCCATGACTGTCCTCGATGGACGACCAGGATTCCTTCATAGTTTTGAAGATTTGGATGACTCATGGTCTTATCCGCCTTGCAGCTTCACCAGATCTAACGACTGTTGGTCCTTCGTAATTAATCTAGATCTGATGGCCCAAATATTATCACGATTTCGCATATCGCGAGTTGGAAGGTTAGAGAGCTTCCTTCCTTTGACTTTCCAGTCAGCGAAATGTTGAATTGTAGCCATGTGTCCTGCCCGATGATGGACGATCCTCCTGTTTTCGGGACTTTGTAAGCGCGATTCATGTTGAACTTTAACGATCGTGCAAGTTCTCCCAGATCTGACGACGGTCGGTCCCCACACTTAGATCTTACGCTTGAGATCTGTCCTCCATCTGCGCACTCCTCTTGTCTGAATTTAGATATGATGGCCATCAGGAATTCAGAATGGGTGATCCAACGATCATTGTCTCTTCTCATCCCGAGCTTCTCCTTCCTGTGTGTTCTTTCCATCAATGACAAGCGCATTGTTCTTGTGAACATGCCAACAATGCCTACATGTGAAAATTTATTGGCTCTGGAACAAGGTAAGAAGGTCCATGGTTATGCAATAAGAATTGGATCTGAATCTAATGAAGTTGGGCTATGGAATACAATCATTGTATGTTATATACAAACTGACCTCCATTAAACAAAATGCAAGTTATCCTAGGCATAAAACCCAACTCAATCATTAAGGTTGGTGTTCTTCCTACAAGTGTTGAGTTATTAGCTCTAGAATAAGGTAAGAAAATCCATGGTATGTAATAAGAGTTTGATTTGAATGTAATGTTGTTATGGGAAATGGTCTTAAATGGAATGCAATCACGTTTGGTTGGGATGAATTTCAATTGAATATGACGTTGTCATGGAAATGCATTTGTGGACATGTATGCCAGTTGTGAGGATGTTAACATTCACCACCAAATTGTTTAAAAGAATGCATAAATGAGATGTTGGGTCATGAAATGCAATCATTGCTTAAATCAAATGTTGTGAGATGTTCGGTCCCCATGAATCCTTGGCATTTTTCAATGAAATTCAATTCTTGGGCACAAATCTCAACTCAATGACCACAGTTAGTGTTTTGCCTACATGTGGAAATTTCTTGGCTCATAACATGGAAAGCATATCCATGGTTATGCAATAAGAATTGGATTTGAATCTAATGAAGTTGGGTCATGGAATGAAATCATTGTTGGCTATTTGATGATTGGAATCCCCCATGAAGGCTTAACATTCTTCAACAAAATGTAAGTTTTCCTAGGCATAAAACCCAACTCAACCACCATGGTTAGTGTTCTACTTGCATGTGTAGATTTATTGGCTTTGGAAAAAATCTCTAATAAAAGGAATTTGTTGATTGGAAAGATACAACAATGTCCATTGAATAGAAATATACTATAATTTGTGATTATAAGAGATCCATTGACTAGAGGGAAGGAATATTGGCTACTAGAAAAAATTCCTTGTTTGGTTACTAGAGATAGAAATTGGTTGTTAAAAATAGATAGAGCATTGAAAGAGAGATTCCTTTCATGGCCACTTAAATTTACTAGTCAAATATGTCAAACTTAATAATGTTGAAAGGAAGCTTTCCACACACACATATGAGTGTTATCCTTGACCTTCTTCCCACACACACATATGAGTGTTATCCTTGACCTTCTTCAACGAAATGAGGGAAATTCCTAGACTAGTTGTCCCCATGAAACCTTGATAAGAATTTTGTTTATTGCAATGTATAGATTGAGTTGAGCTACATATAATGAATTTGACATGGTGTAGGATTGATGGGTGGGCATGGTATATGTGTGAGAGAATCGATATGACCACAATGTAATTATCCAAGTATGCAATGTGAATTTTCCCCTAAATCCCAAGTATCCAGGTATGATATACAATGTGATTCTTCCTCTAAATGCAATTATTTTTTTTTGCCTAAATCCCATAACCACACATTAACAAAAATGCACTAAATATTGAAACTGGCCTAAGAAAATTGATTCAATTGGAAGCTTGATTACTTTGTAAGATTGACTCCAAAGCAAGCAGGTTTCCCCCAAAAGCTTGTTTGTCTCATACAAGCTCGAACACACCCTTCTCCATAATACTAGACGTGCTCTTCTCACAAACCCTAATGCAATCTTTCACAAGCCTAAACACATCCTTATCCGAGCAAATTTTCCATCATGCCTAGTGAAATCAACCATCACCACTCTCCTAGTAGGAATAATGAACTAAATAAAACTCGCACTGCCTTCGCGAAGCTGGGAAAACTAACCCTCCTTTTGTTTTGGTGACAAGATCCCTCTATTTTTGTAATAAACAATCTCCATCTTGAAAATGGCAGGATTAGAAATGAAGTGTTCAAAACTAAGGTTGTTTTCATCCAATTGTTAATTAAATTCAACTTTTTTCTTTTGTTATATTGTTATTTTCAACCTCTTTTTTCCCTCATATTCTGACTTATCAACCTTTTTTGTGACCACATTTTTGAAATTTATTTTGAAGGTCAAATTAACCTCCACAAATTAGGTCATAAACTTTAAATATTAGGAAAAAAACCTAAGGTCTAACTGCTACATCTAACTCTAATTCTAAGTCTAATTTATAGTCCTAAGCATAAGTCCTAAGTCTAGGGTTATTAACATCAAAGTAATTCAAATAAAATTGATTATTTTATATAAGTCTAGGGTCATTTAAATTTGATTATGTGTATTAAATGTGATTATATGTATTGAGTGTGAGGATTAGACTCATATAAGATGTACAAAATTCCTTTTTCTATTGCATGTTAGTGGGGTTAATGGAGAATAATGTGTTACCTCAACCTCCCTACCTATACTACTAAGTGTCAATAGGAGGTTTAAGTCCATTTAAAACTAAGGGAGCTTACCTCATTCATGTAGCCCATGTTTTGTTTTGTTTTTTTTTCTTTTAGAAGGATTCCAAGTAGATAAGTCTGTATCCCTCCTCAAGGTCTATCATTATCTCTTCTAGAACAATCCATGCCATGTTAATAATTTTTCTAGGGAAACCCCAACAAAGAATTTATACCATTCTCGAGGTTATAATATAACATGTACAAGACATTTGTGTCAACTTTAAAGCATGAAATAAGTGGTTAGTTACTTATTGGTAAGCATTAATATGTAAAGAGGCGGTCCAATGGGGAGTGCATTTTAAGAGTGAGGAAAAGGATTTTTCAATGTTGAGTTTGAGAATAATGATGTCAACGATTAAGAGTGAATCCTACAATGAAACATTATAATTCTTTATAAATAATGGCCTTTTCATACAATGTTGGTCTCCTCTCTTTTCTATTAATGATATCAACCCTTTAAAGATCCATGTTTAAGCCAAACTTTCTTATTTACTAAATGAGTTTAGAGTCTAATAATCATTGAAAAAATGGCTCAATTAATGGGATGGTTCTAGTTGTGACCATTGTCATGTGGTTGAAATGGCTCAATTAATGGGATGGTTTTAATGTTGTCTCCTACCTCCTTTTATAAGTAAATGGGAGTGGTAGTTCACATTTATATAGATATAAACATACAAGAGATACTTACAAACATATTATTTATATAAGTTGGAAATTGTATCATCAAAACTATTTATATAAGTTGGAAATTGTATCATCAAAATTAGTGTGGATTGATCATCTTCCCTTTAGTTGTGACCATTGTGACCATTGTCATGTGGTTGACATGTGATATGGAAATAGTGAATTTAACTTATAAGAAATGATGAACTTATTATCCAAGGTCAATAACAATCATCTTTGGGATGGATTATAATTTATAGTGTAATTCTTGTGAATAGAGTGGGATATCCCATATTTCCAATGGCAATGGAACATCTTGGATGCTTAATCAAGGAGTATGAAAAAATCAAGTGAAAGAAAAATTCCCTCCTAAACACTAGGGTATTGAGAAGAATGTTGGATGGTGGATTAAGACTAAATATGTGTCCTAACTCATCAATTATTGATGCATTTTATGTTAATATTAAACTAAATTATTGCAATGAATAAATCCTCCAAAAACTAATCGTCCCAATGTGGAAAAGTTCCATTAATCATAGATTTACGTTTTTCACTTAAAAGCATATAAAACCATAATTTGTGAGTTCTTTGTGATATCCATGAGGACTAATGTTATTACTCTTATAATGACAAGTGCAACTCACACAATGGAAAAATCATGTTCTCATTTCATAAGATTTTATTTATAAACAAGTTTTCAATCATTTTTGCAACACAATTGTCATTGTTTCTCATGACCGATATTACAACCTAATGGTCTAGCTTTATTACGACCCTTTTATTAACCTATAGCATGACCTAACATTCAACCCCTTTTTCATCTTAAATGGTACCATATGAAATTTATTACACACATACGGTAAAAATTATTTAATATATAAAGGTCGAAATGATGACAAAAATATTGTATAAATAGGTAAATAAATAATACATATCAAAACTAAGGTCAAAAAATGGGCTCATGTTGTAGTGCATCATGCACTAAGTGAATAGCCCCAAAAGACAATGAGACAAACCAAGGGAAGAACCAAAACTTTTCTTCCAATAACAAAACTGAGCTAACGATTTCTTAAATAACAATAACAAAATTGCAATCAATAGATCTCCAAAGATTCTCATCCAAACTTTTAACCAATACATGACTATATATACATATACATTATTTAACCAATGGCCTTCATTTCACCATTTAACCAATGGCCTTCATTTCACCATCTCTTGATATACTTCATACACAAGTACTTCCAACAAATCTCTTCAGATATCCTCAATCCCATGAGGTATTTTCCAAGATTACACATGTTACAATATCATAATGTTTACCAACATCTTTCTTCTCAAGAATTCATAGAGTACTTAAGGATCCAATCCCAAATATAATAGTCAAAACTCCCAAATATAACAAAAAAATCTAAAGATGCAAAGGTGAAAACTCCTTTTGAAAAGAGATCGACGTAGCAACTTATACTCCATGTTATGAATACAATTTTACAAAAACTGAACTTTTCGAAGACATTATTCTATACAGGGAACATGTCAAATATTTTATATTTTCACAAATATGAAACTTGTTTATACACTGAATCAACTATGTCACTTTGTTGAGCTACATTGATATTTGTTTGAGGGAGCGCATTAATTACATAGGAAAACGCTTCAAATATGCAAGGACGATCTACTGTGAATGCACTCGATGTTCAAACTTCAAACTTCTAAAAGTGTTCTGCATTTCTTAAACATGTTTATGTATTCCACTGCATTAACATCAAGATGATATGGTTTTCTTTGCATGGCTATAGATTTGTGAATATAACACAACTGGGGGAAAAAGTAATTGCACATTATTTGTTGAGGAAATGCATGAGATAAGATTGATTCATAACCACTAAAAGAAAATTTCATTGATTTGAATAAGTAAAAGGTATCTTTCCAATAGAGCTTAGTAGGCTTACCTCTCGTAACATCTATGGTTAGATATTGAATACAATTTGTTTGCCGTGATGTTTCAATGGAATAAAGCCTTAAATTTCTTTGGTCAATACCACTCATCACTGGGTTGCATGAAAACCATGAAAACCTACAATGATAATGACGTCTCTGGGTTGCATGAAAACCTACAATGATAATGACGTCTATAGAGTTAATTTGTTCTGCCTCTTGTGGTAAGTGCTTTAGCGATCATTAGTGATAGGATTACTTGTAATTGAATATTATGAAAATTAAATTATTGAAGAAAATATGATTAAATTCAATTTTCATATAATATTAAATCCAAAACATAATTATGTATAAAGTGGCCTTTATATAAAAGATATGCAGAGATATTGCTTAATAGTTTTTACTCCATTGTACATATGTGTCACAAATTGTGCGAATGTACTTTTCACGCCGATTGGACATGTGTCAACAAATTTCTCAAGAAATGCACGTACCTCTGTAATCACATTTTCAATATACTCATCAGTTGCTCATGTTCTAACATGTGTTCTTTGCAAGTGGACACATGGAAGCCATGAAGGTACTTTGTTGAAGGCGGTGTCTTCCATGGCCGCAAGCAAGTAAGGGTTGAAAAGGGCTGCAAGTACAAGCTTGGGGTGAGCATTTGCTATGCATTACAGCGTAGGACTTGATTAGTAGGAAGATTGGTACAACAAATCCAAATATTCATGAGGTATCTAAAATGTTGACCCCCTCATGGAAATCCCTCCCTTCAAGCACGTTGGTCGGCCAAGAAGGAAGAATATTTAGTGAAACCATAACCATTGTTATAGTAGGTCACTATGCTCGACATATTTGACAGGTTTCCTGAGACCTTTGAGTAATCTCGGGTTGTGCTTATGATTCATATGCTTCCAATGACGTTGAGACAACATCATATGCATCATCATAGTGGAAGCTCTAAAAGAATTTAGAGTAAGCTTGGGGTTCTCAGGGACCAGATTAACCAATAGTCCAGAGAAATCACATATTATTTGTATGAAGCAACACTATGAAGCCAAGATGACTATTTCCATCTCAAAGTATCATCTACAATGTTGATTCACCTGCATTAGTTCCTCATGTTTGAGTATAAGAACAACCACGAATAGAGGCATCATAGGAAGCACTCCTTCACTTGGTTCCACATTGATATTAAGAGACATTTGATCCAGGATTAGCACCACGATAAGTGGGAGAGGTTAGGGCAGGAGAAATAGAAGTATCCAAAGTATTGGTTTCAATGTCAATTCAATTTGGAAACCGAGTGTCGGGTGTCGTCCCTGCCTATATTTCTACCAAATAAGTCTCTTCCCTGAATAGTCGTGGTGCTTCCACTCAATCCACTGAACCAATGGATGCTTCTGCATAATTCCCTTTCGCATGTCACATAATTTATTCGAGGGGCGGGTTGGTGAGCTTCAAGGCTTGGGCCCTTCTCATTGGCGTGAACTCGTAGGTAGAAGGATTGAGATGTCCTCATACCTGATCCCTTCTTTCTTCCCACAAGGGAGGGTCTCTCCTCATACGCCAGGATCAAGAGGGATTTAATTAAGGTTCTGGATGTGACTTAGAACATCAACCATCCCCTTATTTTGGTAAGTATATTATTTCTAAACGTTGGCATATATATAATTGTTTTGTCCAGTCACACTATTAAAAACGTTTTTTAAATATATATTTGCAGAGAATTTAATATGGTGGAGAAATAAGATGCAATTTGTGATCTTCAATTAGAGAAATATGCATCTGAATCTATATAGGATGCATCTAGAAAAGAGAGGAGGCGGAAAATAGATCAATATTTACGTGAAAAGAGATTTTGTTAGTCTCCCAAATGGGTGTGTTCCTTCTATGCTTCGTGTCATTATTGGGTTGAGAAGCTCTAAATGACTGAGTTATCCTTATCTAGTGGACTAAACAACCACGTCGTAATCAAGATCAAGCTATCTCGGGACCATAGGAATAGAGACTATGTTGAGGGATGGAGTTTCATTGGAAAGTGTTATCCTACTGTTTCTGAAGAACCAACGATGACAGTGCCAAAGACCAACTTCTCAAGGAAGCTCAGAACTATTCAAGGAATAAGAAAATCTTATACCTTGGGCTACAGGTGAGCCGAATTCTTAGGTAAGCTAAAAAATATTCAAAGAATATGTAAATCATACATGATAGGCTACAGGTGACAGTAATTTGAAAATAAAGAAATAGAGTTTACCTAATAGTGATGATGATGATAATTTCCTTCACATGATAGTGATGAAACTACAACATTGATTATTGTTAAATATAGAAAAGTGTCGAACACATTTTATATTGTAGAGATGGGTATCTCCATAAGAAAAAATATATCTCTTACCGGGTGCGGCGCAAGTACTTGTAGGATATTGGCCAACCAAAAGAACAATTAAGATGGATCTCTGGAAGTGCAAAGATAAGTGGATGGAATTCCAGGGGCCAAAGGAATAATTAAGGTGGATCTCTAGAAGTGTGAAGATAAGGGGATGAAATTCAAGGGGACAAGGGTTTTATTGAAAAAAATCTTTCAAAATTGTGTTGAAGAAGGTTGAAGGTACATGCAACCTTTGGGCATGAGATTGAGTAGGTAAAGTAAAGAAGGGGTATGAGATTGAGAAGGTAAAGAAGAACCAACACGTTTGCAGGATCGTGTAGGTGTAGGTTTTCATGATGGCGTAGGTGGCAACAATAGATCAACTGACCATGGATTCTGCATTGCAACAAACATTCAATCTTAACATTTAATGTTAAGAAGTAATGCTAGAGTAATTTCTAGCATTAATTCGTGGGGGAAAAATCACTATGAAAATGCATGCTTTAAAGAGAGATAAACTAAGGCATCTTCACCCTTTGCCACAGGAAGAGGCCAAATAAGAGGTCCAATTCAAAACATAGGTTAAACTACTTGAATTTCAAGTCAAGTTGTATGGATTTCTAGAGACTTTGGTTAAAACACTAAAAATTTATTGGGTTTTGTGCCAAGTTAATAGCAAAAGAAAAAATCGATTACTAATAGTCCCTCAGCTTGAAGGGAAGGGACTAATAAATGCTTATACCCATTCCACCAAGTCAAATTATTTTCATACATTTGAATGAGTAGATACCATGTGTTAGCACTAGAAGTCACCTCTGGATAGCAGCAGAGGTAAGCCCAATACCCATCAGAGTTTTATATCACGGGTTGGTTTTTAAAGAGGTCAAATGGGCACAGACTCAAGATGATATCGCTTTAACTCAGAAATCCAGACCAGACAATGCATGAGCAAGTGAGGTCTTGATTTAATTTCAGTCAATAGGTTGTAGTAAAGGGTGAGTAGGGGGAAGAACTGGTGAGGAAATGTAGAGGTCTCCTATGGACATCGCGTCTTCCAGTAGCCTAATGAGGAAAATCTTCGAATACAAGATCCTCTTGAACCCAAAACTTCAAGAAATTGAAAACGTCATAACAACATTGCAATCAAACATACATTACAATACAGTCACAACAACTCGATTGGATCACCCATGACCGAGTCTTTAATATGAGAAGCAAAAGAGATGATAAGAAAGTTGACTGTCATTAAACAAGAAGTCTCAAATGGTAACACATAACCAGAGAACCAGAGGCTTCATTAAAAATTTACAATACGGGAGCTTAGCTCAACCATCGACCCTAACAAAATATCAAAATTGAGTATTTATACTTGGAACAGTTGCCACCACCAGGAGTGTGACATGACCACTACAATCAAGACTTTGTGTCTGCATCTTCCACTATCAGTCTATGCATGTATTCTTCTGTTAGAGGCGAGCTCAGATCAATATGGTCTTTGCAGGTGAATATGCTGACAAGGGAACTTTGGGCTGACAGTATGCTCCCACGGCCAGTTCTTCCATGCTTTCTATTTATGTGGTGAAACGAGGTTTCAACCACCTTCCCCACTTTAATTAACTACTTTCATCAGGATCAAGGTGAGGCCTGACACCCATGAATGTTCCAAGCGGTGCCCACGACTCCCTCCAATTGATCTCGGCATCTTGCAACCATGTAGATCTTCTGCTGAGATCAAAACGAGAGCTGAGATCTTTTGTGCGACTCCATTCTCTTTCCCCACACGACCGCGGGCCGTGACCTCGTGCTTATCCATATGAAATCTCGAGATTTCTCATTTCGAGAGTTTTCACTCCCCTTGATTTCAAATATCCCGATGCTCGAAAACACGAAATGGCCCATTTGGATCAACGGTAAGATTTGCCTTGAATCTGATGATCATGATCATCACCTCAAACAAATTTAGTCGTCTGTCACTCAATCAGGTGCCTACCTTTCTTTTGGTCGTGCTCTCCATATGCCCCTGGGCTGTGATCGCGGGCCTAATTCCAAAGCGTTTCGAGATTTCGCGTTTCGCGAGTTCGCACTGTATTCCATGCTGAAATCTCTGAGTCGCGAAATCATGATCGCTCAGATCGGGTGACACACATCTCTTTTCATTAGACGGCCCAGATCATATCAACATTTCGGGACCTCGGACCATCGACACTTCACACCTTAGCCTTCCTGAAAATACTTTCTCCACGGATCTTGTGCCACGTGTCCTTTTGAAATAGATGGCCCATATCATTCACAACTTCGTGTTTTGTGAGTCCTCGTGACTCTACCCTTTGACTTCTCCATTCTGCGGGTCAATGAAATTCTAGTCTTACGCAATGTGTCCTTCCCAGGATCAATGACTAGGATTGGAATCACAATTTAAGAACTCTGTTTGACACTATACTTTGTGTAACTCTATGATCCTGATCGCTCGATGGTCATCAATCCGATCTGCCTGGTGGATTTCAAAGACTTGAGTTGTTGCTTCCCAATGAATTTTTGATATTTGATACAAGCCCTGATTTTTGCACAGACATCAGTGAATAGAGTAGGCCATAAATACCCAACCCTGAGAATCTTGTAGGCTGTGGTTCTCCAGAAATGATGTCCCCGACAAAGGCTGTCATGAAAATCAAACATAATCGTTTGGGCCCCACGTGGGTCTAAACATTTCAGCAGAACACCCAAAGGGTCTTTCCAATACAAGACCTTCTCAATAAGGCAATATCTAATTGCTTTGAGCTTTAAATCTCTTGCCTTGCTCTTTCCCATACTATCTGGGGGCTTTAACTCTTGTAAAAAATATATAATGTCTTTATACCAGGCACATTTTTCCAATGAAGGGTTGTCCTGAGAACCTTTATCAGACAACTCAACCCATCAATTTTCTGAGCAAGTGTTGATGAAGTTAACCCCCAAAGTTTTACAATTAGATTGAGCCAATAAGTTGGCTAAACCTTGGCCTTTAACTAGTTTGGTGGGTTTTATTTCCAGCTCGAATTCAAGGATTTTGGCAATCCACTTGCTCCTTATTCCATCTAAGTCATGCTGAATGAGAATATCCTTCACATAAGCTGAAGGAACATATGCGATGATTTTTAAATGCAGAACATAGACCCTGAAATCTTTGAGGGCTTTCACCAAAGCGTAGGCCTGATTTCCATGATTTCATATCTGACCTCTGCGTCTCTTAATGCTCTGTTGAAAAAGGAAATAGGGTTCTCCAACCCTGCATCATTCTTTTGTAGTAAAACAACTGCCATCTTCGTGAATCATGATCCTGATCAGTGTGTAATGCAGAGAACTCATCAACAGACTCAAGGAATTTTCTAATCTCAAGATCTTCCTCAAACACCTTCCAATACTTGATATTGTCAGGTACAAAGGTCATATATCTTACCTCAACATAATTCCTGAGCTTAGGTGGCGATGGGATCCTGAAATGACTCGCTGAGGAAGCCAAAGAATCAATGATAATATTCTCCTCTCTCGGAATGAATGAAATGTTGAAAGCTAAGAAAAAACTGTCAATCAAGTCCCACACTTCATTTCTATAAGTTCTGAGCTTGGGATGTCTAGATTGATAAAGATTTATAATCTGATTAACAATAAGTTCAGTATCCCCAAACATAGATATTTCCTTGATCCCCATGTCCTTTGCAACCCTTAAGCCCAAAATAAGAGCTTCATACTCTTCCACATTATTGGTAGCTTCAAATTACAGTTTGTAGGATAGAGGTATGGTCTCTCGAGCCGGTGAAACAAAAACCACTCTGACACCAACAATATCCTTACAAGAGGCTCCATCAAAGAACATATTCCAAAAATAAGTGGTGAGAGGAGAATATTCATGAAAAGTAACTGATTGCTTTCGGATTTTAAGAGGAGGCTTGGGAGCATCAGTGAACTCTAACAAACTAGACCCCAAATCAGTGTCAAGCACAAATATAGGATGGTTGGTGGGGTCTGCTTCATTGCTAATAATGTAGGCCAACTGAGCTTCTCTGTATAGTCTCCTATTCTCCCCCCAAACACAGGAATGGTAGCATATGTGAGGTCCATATGCAATGTTCCTTCGAGTCTTTTAATCCAATATCTTGACAACAACATGCCAAACTTCGGGGGAACATCAACTACCACAATGTCCATGACCACACTTTTCATGGGCAAATGAAACAAGGTCACAAACATATCTTCGATGACCCCGAGGCATTGCACTTTCCTAGAATCAAAAGAATACAAGTCATGATAAGACTTTGTGACTTCTAGTCCTAGTTCATCCATGACAGTTTTGGGCATGAGATTATGAGATGCCCCTAAGTCCATCAAACAATTGTGCAACACCTTATCATGTATATTTAGGGATGTATAGAAGGGAGGGGATGAATCATCTATGTCTTCTATCATGGGACCTAAGATAATTGTTGCCTTTTCATATTGAAGGTTTACTGATTCTATGGAATAAGATGAAGGCTCAGGCTGCAACAATTTGGAGAGGGATTTCTTGAAATCTTCGTGCTTGACTAGCTCTGAAAGGGGCACATGGATATTGTTTTTTTGAATTCCATGCTCAAAGTTGAGAGAGGAGGGGGCTTTAGAATTTCTCTTACTTCCAGGACATGATCTTTGGCTATTGGTGGGGTGGTTTGAATCTTCTTACCTTTGTTGTCGTCTGCTACAACTTTGGCAGGCTTTTCTGCTTTGGTAGGCTGATCACGAACATTAGGATTTCCTTCTTTATTTTTGGACCTGAGGTTGTATCTATTTGGGTTGTTGTTGGCCTTGACCCCCTTGCTTAGATCATTTAATTGGTTGTCCATGAGAGACTCCTTGTATATTGACTGAGTTAAGTGAGGAGAAGAGGATGTGTATTCAAGACAGTGGATTTCTGGATCAAGGTCTTCTTCCTCTCCGCCCTCATCCACGACAAGGTTGTTTTGAAGAGGGGTCTAGACTTTATGATCGTCTCTATCTCTGTTCCTATGTTACCTTTGCATAATCTAAGGATCATTGTTATTCAGCCTCTTGAATTTGCCCTTGTTATCAACATTTTGAGGATTTCTGTATGTTTGCTTCCCCTCTACTTCCAATCTTTCCATTCTAGTTGAAAGTGATTTTAGTAACGTGTTTACTTCATCGATTTGAGGTGGAGGCTTCAGATCTTCCCCTTGGTATGTCCCTATCATCCTTGTTACTAAGTCGGTTTACTGCCAATATGTTAGACTCTACTTCCAGGGTTGCATCTTGCATATGAGCTAAGGAAGTAGCTCTTCTCTCTCTTAACATGAGGCAAAAATCAGGGTCAAAAGCACTAGCATAGGTAATTTTGGTAGAGGCTTCTGTAGGCTTTTTCTTAGCAGGGATCTTATTGTACATTTTGTTGAATCTTTTGGAGAAGTCAAAGACATATTCTCCCTCTTTTCTCTTTAGTGACCCAAACTTTGTGATATAATACATAAAGTCTTTTTTATCCCCCCATTATCTCAAGAAAACATCATCCAAAGCCTCAATCCCAGCAATGGATGCAGGGGTCAATCCCCTAAACTATTTCCTAACCTCGCCATCAAGGCTTTGGACAAAGACTCTCATCCACACATCTTCATTTTCAATATTTAGATTGTCTGCATAACTGTAGAAGGCAACAAGGTGTTCTTCAACAATTACGTCTTCTTCTCCTGTGAATTTGGGCATGTATTTTAGGTAATCTCCAACATGGAGGGTATTCATTGGCTGAGGTAAAATTAGAGCGTCATATCTTGCAGCCACTATGGAATCCATTATGTTCCTAGGGGGATTAGCACCTTCCATTGGGATGTAAGGTGGGGGAGAATTAGGAGGGGATAGAGTTCGAACATGGGAGACTGGGGTGTGTTTCTGGGAGGAAAGGGAAACAACAGAGGATTTGAGGAAAAATTTACAGTGCTCGAGGGAACAGAGGTTTCCCTCACTGTAAAAGCAACAACTGTGATAGGAGGAGGAGTTTTGAAGCTAGGCGTGGGAAAATCTTTTGAGATCCTGGTTTTATACCAGGCTACAACTTCAGGGGAGATAGGAGTGACAAAGATTTTTCCCTCCAATTCAATACCAGGAGGGGAGAAATCAACAGGAACACTCCCAAACTCTAAATTTCGGGAAATTCCAATAGATGGTATAACAAGAGAATGAGAAGTAGATATTGGAGTTTCTAAAAGAGGATGGTGAAAATCATCATAAATGCTTGGTTCAACAATCAAATTACTTCCCTAAGGGGGCTTTCGTCTTCTAACAATTTTCTCTGGGTCAACTTCAGGTGTTTCTAGAGGCAGTTGTGGGGTAGACCTCATGTGTCTGCCTCTGGAAGCCACAGTTGAACCATTGGAGTCGCCAAGTGCATAGTAGCAATATTCAATGTACTGAGTTCTGATGCACCTTCATAATCAATAAGCTTTGTCATTCAATCCTAGGGAAAATATTCAATTCGTCGCCGACAATGACACCATTAATGTTAGCACTAAAAGTCACCTCTGGATTGCAACAGAGGTAAGCCTAGTACCCATAAGAGTTTTATATCACGGGTTGGTTTTTAAAGAGGTCAAATGGGCACAGACTCGAGATGATATCGCTTTAACTCAAAAATCTGGACCAGGCAATGCATAAGCAAGTGAGGTCTTGATTTAATTTCAGTCAATAGGTTGTAGTAAAGGGTGAGTAGGGGGAAGAACTGGTGAGTAAATGTAGAGGTCTGCTATGGACATCGGGTCTTCCAATAACCTAATGAGGAAAATCTTCGAACACAAGATCCTCTTGAACCTAAAACTTCAAGAAACTGAAAATGTCATAACAACATTGCAATCAAACATACATTACAATACAGTCACAACAACTCGACTGGATCACCCATGCCCGAGTCTTCAATATGAGAAGCAAAAGAGATGATAAGAAAGTTGTCTGTCATTAAACAAGAAGTCTCAAATGGTAACACATAACTAGAGAACCAGAGGCTTCATTAAAACTTTAAAATACAGGAGCTTAGCTCAACCATGGACCCTAAAAAAATATCAAAACTGATTATTTATACCGGGAACAGTTGCCACCACCAGGAGTGTGACCTAACCACTATAATCAAGGGTTTGCGTCCGCATCTTCCACTGTCAATCTGTGCATGTATTCTTCTGTCAGACGCTAGCTCAGATCAGTATGGGCTTTGTAGGAGAATCCACTGACAAGGGAACTTTGGGCTGACAGTCCGCTCCCATGACCAATTCTTCCATGCTTTCTATTTATGTGGTGAAATGAGGCTTCAACCACCTTCCCTACTTTCATTAACTAC
Source organism: Picea glauca (assembly GCA_000966675.3). Classification (NCBI taxonomy): domain Eukaryota; kingdom Viridiplantae; phylum Streptophyta; class Pinopsida; order Pinales; family Pinaceae; genus Picea; species Picea glauca. The sequence continues at coordinate 140,490 of JZKD02S0686147.1, forward strand.
TTTCATCGGGATCAAGGCAAGGCCTGACACCCATGAATATTCCAGGCAGTGCCCACGACTCCCTCCAATTGATCTCGGCATCTTGAAACCACGCAGATCTTCTGTTGATATCAAAATGGGTGCTTCGATCTTTTGCATGGATCCATTCTCTTGACCCACGGGAACGCGGGCCATGACCTGGTGCTTATCCATATGAAATCTCTGGATTTCACATTTCGGGATTTTTCACTCCCCTTGATTTCAAATATCTCGATGCTCGAAAATGTGAAATAGACCATCTGGATCAACGATCAGATTTTCCTTGAATCTGACGATCATGATCATCACCTCGAACAACTTTAGCCGCCTGTCGCTCAATTTGGTGCCTACCTTTCTTTTGGCTGCACTTTCCATATTCCCCTGGGCTGTGATCGTGGGCCTAATTCCCAGGGGTTTCACAAGTTTGCACTGTATTCCATGCTAAAATATCCAAGTCATGAAATCGCGATCACTCGGATCGGGTGACACGCGTCTCTTTGCATCGAATGGCCCAGATTATATTGACATTCCGGGACCTCGGACCATCGACACTTCTCACCTCAGCTTTCCCGAAAAGGAATTCTCTGTGGATCCTACGCTACCTGTCCTTCTGAAATAGACGGCCTAGATCATTTCGTGACTTCGCGTTTCGTGAGTCCTCGTGACTCTGCCCTTTGACTTCTCCATTCTGCGGGTCAACGAAATGCTAGTCTTACGCAACGTGTCCTTCCCAGGATAAACGGCTCGGACTGGCCTCGCAATTTCATAACTCTGTTTGATGTTATACTTCATGTAACTCTATGATTTTGATCATTCGATGGTAATCAATCCAATCTGCTTGGTGGATCTCCTCCATTGAAAGATGATCTTGCTCGCTCGCTTGATTTGAGTCCATATCAGACCGCTCTAAGTGATGTGCTTATGTTTATGGCTACAGCCTCTGTAATTGAATACTTGGATGACTGACTGAGGGCATAGGAAGGCTAAAGGATCAGTGATAGAGATGAAGAGAGAGAAGTGATCAACCTCAGAGAAAACATAAAGGCTTAGGGCCAACACCTCTTAGGCAGGCAAAAAGAGGAGAGACGGGAAAAACTACAGACTTAAGCAAAAACCCCAAATTCAGGAGACTCTGACAAGTTTATGTGATAACATTTGGCTGCACAGGGGATGACATGCTCCCTGTGAGTTTCCAAGAACATGCAGTTCAAGTGCCTTTGCTTTGGGTTATGGAGTCTAGCTATTTAAAAA
>JZKD02S0686147.1:156095-173715 GCA_000966675.3 Picea glauca
TTTTTCTCAGGAGGGATCTTATTGTACATTTTGTTGAATCTTTTGGAGAATTCAGAGACAAATTCTTCCTCTTTTCTCTTTAGTGACCCGAACTCTGTGATATAATACATAAAGTGTTTTTTATCCCCCCATTGTCTCAATAAAACATCATCGAAAGCCTCAATCCCAACAATGGATCCAGTGGTCAATCCCCTAAACCATTTCCTAACCTCACCATCAAGACTCTGGAAAAAGACTCTCATCCACACATCTTCATTTTCAATATTTAGATTGTCTGCATAACTGTATAAGGTAGCAAGGTGTTCTTCAACAGTTACGTCTTATTCTCCTATGAATTTGGGCATGTATTTCAGGTAATCTCCAGCAGGGAGGGCATTCATTGGCTGAGGTAAAACTAGAGGGGTATATATTGCAACCACTATGGCATCCATTATGTTCCTACGGGGATTAGAACCTACCATTGGGATGTGAGGTGGAGGAGAATTAGGAGGGGATGGAGTTCGAACAAGGGAGACTGGGGGTGTGTTTCTGGGAGGAAAGGGAAACAACAAAGGATTCGAGGAAAAAGTTACAGGTCTAGAGGGAACAAAGGTTTCCCTCACTATATAAGCAACAACTGTGATGGGAGGAGGAGTTGTGAAGCCAGGAGTGGGAAAATCTTCTGAGATCCTGATTTTAAACCAGGCTACAACTTTAGGGGAGATAGGAGTGACAAATATTTCTCCCTCCAATCCAATACCAGGAGGGGAGAAATCAACAGGAACACTCCCAAACTTTAAACTTCGGGAAACTCCAACAGATGGTATAACAGGAGAATGAGAAGCAAATATTGAAGTTTCTAAAAGAGGATGGTGAAAACCATCAAAAATACTTGGTTCAACAGTCGAAGTACTTCCCTGAGGGGTCTTTCATCTTCTAACAATTTTCTTTGGGTTAACTTTAGGTGTTGCTAGAGGCAGTTGTGGGGTAGACCTCATGTGTCTACCACTGGAAGCCACAACTGAACCAGTGGAGTCACCAGGTGCACAGTAGCAATCTTCAATGTACTGAGTTCTGATGCACCTTTAGAATCAGTAATCATTATCGTTCAATCCCAGGGAAAATCTTCAATTCGTCCCCGACAACGATTCCAATAATGTTAGCACTAGAAGTCACCTCTGGATTGCAGCAGAGGTAAGCCCAGTACCCATCATATTTTTGTATCACGGGTTGGTTTTTAAAGAGGTCAAATGGGCGCAGACTCGAGATGAAATTGCTTTAACTTAGAAATCTGGACCAGTCAATGCATGAGCAAGTGAGGTCTTGATTTAATTTCAATCAGTAGGTTGTAGTAAAGGGTGAGTAGGGGGGAGAACTAGTGAGTAAATGTAGAGGTGTGATATGGACATCGGGTCTTCCAGTAGGCTAATGAAGAAAAGCTTCGAATACAAGATCCTCTTGAACCCAAAACTTCAAGAAACTGAAAATGTCATAACAACATTGCAATCAAACATACATTACAATACAGTCACAACAACTCGACTGGATCACCCATGCTCGAGTCTTCAATATCGAAATAAAAAGAGATGATAAGAAAGTTGACTGTCATTAAACAAGAAGTCTCAAATGGTAACACATAACCAAAGAACTAGAGGCTTCATTAAAACTTTACAATACGGAAGCTTAGCTCAACTATCGACCCTAACAAAATATAAAACTGAGTATTTATACTCGGAACAGTTGCCACCACCAGGAGTGTGACCTGACCACTACAATCATTGCTTTTCATCTGCGTCTTCCACTATCAGTTTGTGCATGTATTCTTCTGTCAGACGCGAGCTCAGATCAGTATAGGCTTTGCAGGAGAATCTGTTGATAGGGGAACTTTGGGCTGACAGTATGCTCCCATGACCAGTTCTTCCATGCTTTTTATTTAGGTGGTGAAACGAGGTTTCAACCATCTTCCCCACTTTCATTAACTACTTTCATCGGGATCAGGGCAAGGCCTGACACCCATGAATGTTCCAGGCGGTGCTCACGACTCCCTCCAATCGATCTCGGCATCTTGAAACCACGCAAATCTTCTGTTGAGATCAAAACGGGCACTTCGATCTTTTGCGCATCTCCATTATCTTGCCCCACACGACCACGGGTCATGACCTCATGCTTATCCATATGAAATCTCAATATTTCTCATTTCGGGAGTTTTCACCCTCCTTGATTTCAAATATTTCGATGCTCGAAAACGTGAAACGACCCATCTGGATCAACGGTCGGATTTGCCTTGAATCTGACGATCATGATCATCACCTCGAACAACTTTAGTCGCCTGTCACTCAATCAGGTGCCTACCTTTCTTTTGGTCGCGCTTTCCATATGCCCCTGGGCTATGATCGTAGGCCTGATTCCCAGGCATTTCAAGATTTTGCGTTTCACGAGTTCGCACTGTATTCCATGCTGAAATCTCTGAGTCGCAAAATCGTGATCGCTCGGATTGGGTGACATGCATCTCTTTGCATCGGACGACCCAGATCATATCGGCATTTCAGGACCTCGAGCCATTGACACTTCTCACCTCATCCTCCCCAAAAAGTCTTTCTCCGCGGATCCTGCGCCATGTGTTCTTCTGAAATAGACGACCCGGATATTTTGCGACTTCACGTTTCACGAGTCCTCATGACTCTGCCCTTTGACTTCTCCATTCTGCAGGTCGACGAAATTCTAGTCTTACGCAACGTGTCCTTCCTAGGATCAATGGCTAGGATTGGCCTCATGATTTCAGAACTCTGTATGACGTTATACCTCGTGTAACTCTATGATCCCGATTTCTCGATGGTCGTCAATCTGATCTTCCTGGTGGATCTCTGCCATTGAAAGCTGATCTTTCTCGCTCACTTGATTTGAGTCCATATCAGACCGCTCTAAGTGTTGCGCTTGTGCTTATGGATGTGGCCTCTGTAATTGAATACATGGATGACTGACTGAGGTCATGGGAAGGAAAAAGGATCAGGGACAGAGACGAAGAGAGAGAAGTGATCAACCTCAAAGAAAACAGAAAGGCTTAGGGCTGACACCTCTCAGGCAGGCAAAAAAGGAAAAAAACTATAAGTCGAAAGGAAAAGACCCTACGATTGGGTCTGCAAAAAGAGGAGAGACGAGCAAAACTACAGACTTAAGAAAAACCCCAAATTCAGGAGACTCTGACAAATTTATCTGATAACACCATGCATTCAAGGATTTACTTCCATATAACAACAAACAAAAATAGATGGTTCCTACCTAAGAAAACGTCATCATAGAATCCACTATGGGATCTCTATTTACAACTATGCTCATGAGACATGGACAACTCCCTTCTTGAGTTGAATCCATTCAAGATATATCAAGGTAAAAGTTTAATTCAATTCTATATGCTCAATCAAGCGCTTGATTAACCTTCACACTTAGTTATTCAATCATAACAAGGATAAGAATTCTCTCTTTTAATAATGAACATATGGGATCCTTTCTAAAAAAATTCTACAACAATTTTTTCCACTAAGTAATTATGAAAATCTGAATGTATCTATATTAAGATGCACATGTAATTATCCTAGTTGAAGAATTGTAAGTGCTTGATTAACCTTCACACATAGTTATTCAATCATAATAAGGCTAAGACTTCTCTGTTTTAATAATGAACATATGGGATCCTTTTTAACAATCTTCTACAACAGTTTCCTACAATAAGTAATTATGAAAATCTGAATGTATCTATATTAAGATGCACATGTAATTATCCTAGTTGAAGAATTCATACCCATTGTTATGCATATGTATAAAGTACATTACATGGACACATAGAAGTGCCTACAAATGATGACATCATTATTTTGCTTCTTTTTATACTTTATAGTTCATGCATTTTGTCAAATACTTGGCCAACACCAATTCATTTAGTTAGCAATCTTTGTCAAACACTTGGCCAATAGTTCTAATAAAAAAATATTGATGGTATTCGATAATAAACACATCCTTGATAAGATAATTAGAATCAACTTACTAAAATTTTAACTAGGAATTCTAGTCATCCTTTATTGCTACCAACAATTTCTAGATAAGTCAAGGAGACAATACTTAACAAAACAAGATTGGTAGAAGAATTTTGTCATATATGTTGCAAACAAGATCTATATTTTTAATTGATTTTGAGGCCTTAAAGCTTATATAACATATACAAGGTAATGAGAAACCTCATAAGACATTCATGTTGAAAAACATAGTTAATATCAACAATCTTTTTATCTCTTCCTTCGAACTTATGAGGAAAAGAATTACACTTGTATAAACTACCAATTTCTCCATCATTCTTTAGATTTTCATAATCATAATGATAGAAATTATAATTTGAATACTAAAAATGAATTCTAACCTTCCTCAAGGTCTAAAGCTAGAATTTTTTTTTTCAAGAAAAAAGATAGAAAAACAACCCATGTTGTGTTTTCCCCAACTCTTCTTGCAAAAACTTCTTAACACAAATTGTACTTGTATAAACCACCAATTACACCATTAATCCTTAGATTCACATCATACTAGTAATGGAAAATAAGAACTAAATTTATGTTTTTACTCTAGTCTCCCTCCATAACAAAACCTAGAAAAAGATTTGAAGAAAATTCATTAAAAAACACCCCAAATAAGTTATTTTTCATGTAAGATAGGCCCTATAAGACATGCCCTAACTATACACTAGCAAGGAGTAGGAACACATGCCTATGCTTATTGTAGGGTGTGTATAGGTTGTTGGTTAGTCTATCTCGTTCATTATATTCCTTTCCCCCTAAAAGACCCCTAAACCCCAAAAGTCATGTCCTTCTCCTCTTGCTCCCAACCAACATTCTTAAAGGTTTAGTCATTGATATGATGAATAAGTTGGGAAGGTAGGACCATACATTGAATTTAACCTTCTATAAAAAGCACTCCCACTAATGGGAACGAGACACATTCATCGATGGGAATGAGATAAATATGTGGTCAAGTGAGAACGAACCATATTGGAACAAGTCTAGTGGAATGAGTGGGAAAGAGGCGTATAAAGGTGAGAGAAGGAAGACAAGTCTCTTCACTATCACTCTCAATGGTAACTCTCCAAGGTGATTGTTCATGAGGTAGGGAACAATTGGGAACACATGAAAATAGAAGGAATAAGCCTTAGAATGAATAGACAGTTAATGGATGGCACCACATTATTGTTCATGTCACTACGTTATTGTTCATGGTACCACGTTTGAGCCTAGACACATGGTGACATATATTTTCCAATCAATATATTTCCTACTAGTTATAAGGAAGAATGGCTCCCCACTCCTGGGCATGTAAAACCCAACACCAACCCTCATAAATATCATAAAATTTCATAAAAAACCTGCCCATGCGGGATCTATAAACATCGTTAATAGATTATAAGATTAACCTACCTAAAATACAAATATATAGACATCTGATGTTGACGTGGGTGAATTCAATACCTACTCCAAGGAAAGAAAGCTATATGAAAAATCTAAATGGATACCAACCCCAAACACCAACAATTTTTTCAATGTTCAAATGTATAGGAAGAGTTAGAAAACCACATCGAACAACAACTACTACTAGAACATAGAAACTATTACTCTTAGGATATTTTCAAACATGAAAACCCCAATTCCTTCATTCAATTTCCTGAGCATTAACGACATCATGATTATCTTTATTTGAAGAAGATTATACCACAAATACAACAATTGTTAGTGTCTGCAACACTATTTGTTAGATAAGAAAAAATATACAAGGTTTCTTATTTCTTTTAACCTCAAAACATCAGTTCAAACCTACACTACGGGCAACACACCCTCCCCCCGCTCCTAGATCACGCTCCCAAAGGGAGCGTCCAGGAAGCGTGCTCTCACTTGTGCTTCTTGAATGCTCCTATCTGGGAGTGATTTTTGGGAGCGTGTTCCTGGAGAAATAAATTGCTCCCTATGCAAAACAAAAACGCTCCCCGAGTGCTCCCCTATGTCCCATGCATGTGAGGCCCTCATGGGTGATTTTTGGGAGTGTGGGGGAACCAAGACAAGGTTCCATAAGAGAGGAAAAGGTATGGATAAGGTTTCTAAGGGATTAAAACACTCACTCACTCCATTTTTCTCTCATTTTATTTCTAATTTCACTCATCTTTGCTAGGAGGGCTTTGAGTGGGCTTCTTATTAGTTCTTGAGGGGATTAAATGGATATTGAAGGACATTGAAGGGATATTGGACAACTTGGAAGGGATTGGAAAGTTTGGAAGGAATATTGAAGGCTTCCATAAGGATATTGGAGAGCTTGGAAGGGAGATTGAATGTTGTCATTTGTGAGAGCTTGGAAGGGAGATTGAAGGCTATCATAGTCATATTCAACCACCATTGGAGAGCTAAAGAGGTAGGATATTAATCCCATTCTTGTTGGTTTTTTTTAATCCATGTGTTGTAAACTAGTATATTATGCTATGTTGAATATTTGAATTTTTTCTTCTCCTACTCTTTCCCATTCCTCCTCCATTCTATTGCAAGTAGTAATTTATTATCAAGGTTCAACAATCATGATGATGATGTCAATGTGGTATGTCAGTTTGGTTCCATTTTTATTACAATGGTGGTGGCGGGAACTAGAGGACGTTGAAATACCCATCATAGTGACGAAGAAATAGAAGTGGACAACACATACCAAGGAGAGGAGAAAGGAATGGAAGGGGATGAAGACAATGAAAATGATAGTGATGATCCCCCAAAATCCAAAGAGAATTTAAGAACTTTGTGGAATTATGTCACAAGGCTTAGGGGAGGGAAAGGGGGTGAAACCACCAAATTTACATGCCACCATTTTCATACAAAATAGATAGGTTCCTATACCCATGTGAGAAAGCGTCTATGTGGGCTTATGTATTGGGATGAAGGAAAGAGGAGGCAACACAAAAAAAATCCGGAAGACCAAGGGTTGAACCTGAGAGTGCACAAATAATGTTCACTAGTCAATCTACATCCCCCCATGCTATTGTATTCTCACATTCATCTTTAGGGCATATTTATTTGACCAAGGTTGTAGAGATGATGTGGATGCAAAAATTTCCAGGTTTCTCTATGCATGTGATATACCATTCAATGTTCTTCACTCATCATATTGGCATGAAATGGTACAATCCATCAATGGTTCCCCTAAAGGATACATGATCCTTAGGTATGACAAAGCTAGAACCTTGGGACTTGACAGGGAAAGAGCCAAAATCGAAGGTGCTCTAGGAAAATTTACAATGGTTGGAACCGACATGGTGTATCAATTGTATCTAATGGTTGGACAAATGTTAAATGCATGCCATTGATAAATATTCTTGGTGTGTCTGCTAATGGTGCGGTCTTCCTTTCAGGCCATGACTACTCAGATCACTACAAGACATGTATTAACATTGCGGATGCCTTGTTTAAAACCATTCAAGAGATTGGGCCCTACAATGTCATTCAAGTCATCAATGATAATGATGCTAATTGTAAGGCAACAAAATAAATCATTAAGGATAAGTACCCCGATATATTTTGATCAGGGTGTTTCGTTCACACAATGAACCTTTTGATGCAAGATATCATTAAAATGAAGGACCATGAATATACATGGATTGGTGCTTTGTACAAGAGAGGGATGAAGATGATAATATTTATCACCAATCATGGCATGACCCACTTCATTTTTTGCAATCACTCCAAGTTGGGGTTACTAAAGATTGCAAAGACTAGATTTGCTAGCTATTATCTCACTTTCATGCACCTGTTGGAGGTAAAAGAGGCATTGGCTAGTATGGCCTCGAGTGATTCATGGTGGGATGTAAAAGACAAGGATACATCCACATCTGATTGAAATTACTTTCAAGAGGTGGAGGACACAATTCTTGATGGCCATTTTTAGCAATAGGTGAAGTATGTTCTGTAGTTTACCAAACCCATTTACAGTATGATTCGGTTTGCAAATACAAATCAACCGGTGATTGGAGAGGTGTGTGAGAAAATGGACAACTTTTTAGGCCAAATGAAAGACATTCTTCAACCAAGGGATGCAATCTTGTATGATCATATCCATAAACATGTGGTCAAAGGCTTGGATAATTTGAATGTTCCACTCCATGCCCTAGCATATGTCCATAACCAAAAATATTATTCTTCATCTTGGTTGTCCCAACCAACACCTAGAGGCATGTTAGGAGAAAACCACACACAAATCCAGAGGTGAAAGATGGATATATGCTTGCATTGGACAAGTTGGTACTTGATGAAGAGGAGTGTGCTCAAGTACGAAGCGAATTGAGAAAACACATCAGTGAGCATGGAGTCTTTGGTAATTTGAATGCAAACAAAGATCGAGACAAGTTGGGTTCTATTGAATGGTGGAACATGTATGGATCCTCTACCACTGTTGTAGGAAAATTCCCCTGCGGATAGATGAATGTCCTCTTGGATCCTATACCCCTATGACCAAGACAAAAAAATGCTAACATTGAACACTGACATTCCTTTAAATGTAGCTAAACTAGTCAAAGGAAAAAGAGGAATAAAAAATGATGTAACTTTTTCTGAAGTTTTTCCTTGCTCGATATCGATTGAACTTGATCTCCAATCCCTTTAGTGAGTTATGCAATTCAATAGAGAACAAAGACAATGCATGCTTCCTATTCTACCAAGATTAGTTTAAACTAGATTTATCAAGAAGAGACAAGCCTATGAAAACATACACAAACTTGAAGGAAACATGCCAAGCATATATATTAATGAGAACATAACAAGGTACTTACAATATATGGATGTAGATGTAGTAGCCTCACCAAGTCCTCCTTGTCCAACCCCTTGCTCGAAAGACCCACGATCAGAATGACAATACTTTTCACTGATATTCTCCTCCTTTTCACCATGAGAATGACTCCTTATATAGGCTTTGAGAGGCTCAACCACCTTAGCTATATTTGGAATAAGTTGAGGATATGACTCCATCAGTTTGTGGTATTTCCCTTAGATCCATCCTATAACTTGGATTCGATCCAAACTAACTCGTATGCTTTCTACCTGTCCTTAGAGATAAGGGGGATTCCTCCCCGAGATTCTCTCAACATATAGATGCTCCCTTAAAGATGACAATAGAGCGCTATAACACTCCTTGATAAGTGGACAAGGAGGGCTAGCACTCCCTGCATGTGAGCAGGGGAGTGTTGATCTCCAAAAATTTGTTTAAGATGATCATTATTCAAGGAAAAATGTTTGTAAGGTTTGCCAAATGATATGATTTCATCTTCTAACAAATCTTATAGGGTGTACCAAGTGTTCTTATGATGTCATTTGCAATGTGACACATGTTGGATGAAAATATGATGTTTGTGACACTTGTGACACTTATGACAATGGAAATGGGACATTATCGAAGTGAGGAATTTTGATGTGTAACATATTTCCCCCCAAAGTGCAAGGTCAAAAGATGGAAGCTGATGACTGAAGTGGTTTGTAGATTTTTGAAGCAAGGGTATGGAGTCAGAGAACCTGTCAGAAGTTGCAAACAACCATCAAACAAATGCTATCATATGTTCCAAACCCAAGGCAGGTATACCTATGCTTGAGTGATAAAGGACTTAAGGTATGGCCGCCACCAAATACACTGCGGATCCATAATCATACTGACTAAGGGTATAGCTACCAAAGATACAAATTGGATCTATACCTCCATGACATGAACTGATCGTAGCCACTAGAAATACACATTGGATCTACGAGATGATAAAACATAGCCACGGACCAATACAAACTGGATCTATGTGATAGTATATCAGTATGCTCAAAAGATCTCCTACGCAACCTGGGAAAACAGATAACAAAGTGAAAGCTCAAACCAGGGTCTTCATCCCAATCCCGATGTAGTATGAATCTAACCATGTGAATAAGTGTTTTGATGTCGAACATGGTAGAAACCACTTGATTACCGGTCAATGAGGTAAACCGTTAACAAGTGCGAGGAAAATCACCAGTGATGTCAATGATTCCCAAGGTACTCTTAGTATAATCAAACAAATGTGAAAATGAGATGAAGTCCAACATTCATGGTATCATCCGATCAGAGGTCAATGATGTAAACCTACTATCGAAGGCGAGGAGGCCTACCATTGAGGCATGCAGGTCCCAAGGTACTAACTGGTTTCTAAGTCAAATTCTCGGATGATGTGTTGAAGTTGACAGGAAAAGACTCATCGAAGGAGGGCCTTGATGTATCCCCCATCAACGACACAAAACTGACATAGAGATGTAAGATGGTGAATCAAATGAGTATGGACTGACACAGGTATTGAAACTGGAAATTTGTGATGGTTGAMTCTCGAGGCGGATACTTCCCTTGAACACTGAGGCACAACATAACTTAGCAGCATAAACGTAACATGGACCAAAACATGATGCARTGGATACTRTGACTTTCGYCGGGTGATCCAAAGGAGAAAAAATACTCAGGGGATTGGTTCAGTGCAGAGGTTCAACGGATTAAAATGTAGGTAGAAACAATGTGTCATGTTCAAGGGCGACTGCAAGAGTGACTTGTGACAATTCTAAAAAATGGCTTGGCTTGCTTCCTTTAATTTTTTCCCCCATCCAGATAGATGAGTACATCTTTTTGTTTTTACAAGCTCGAGGAGGATAACACATTCTCGATATAACTCACCTTCAGTAAGTTCCTCTTCCTTTGTTTAATGAACTGGAAGAAGTAAGGGTTCATCCCCATATGGGCCCTTCAATGTGTAGTTTAGTGAGTTCAAAGAAGGAAAACTCGGTGGTTTTTCATGTTTAGAGAGTCTGAAAAGAACTTAAAGGAGACTCCATGGGTTTCCTTTTTTGTGTAACCTTTACGAGTCTGAAAAAGAGATAAAAGTCTACTCGGTTACATTCTCATGTTTTTTCGAGCGTGAGAAAGAACAAAGACCGTGCTCATCAGTGTTACAAGGTTTATCGAAAAATATAGTGCTTCAAGACTTGCAAATATAGACAATTATGCATCCAGGGTATTAGTGACTCCTCAAAAAAGATTTAAAAACCCAAAAGAAACTTTATATTAGCAAAAATCAACCCTATAATAGTGAAATAGGGTTAGAAATTTCATTTACCATTTGATTTTCACCAATTTCTTCTAGCTTTGGTATTTTCAACCTTGGAGGGCGATTTTCAAGCTGTGAGCACCGAAGTTGTGGTTGACCGTTTTCGCATCTGTCTGGACCAGGTTGGTCACTTAACCATTCTAGTCATTTCTCATGGTTTAGAATTGTATTTTAGGTAGTTTTTAGGCTATTCTGGGCTTCCTAGCAAGCCCTAAGCACCGAACTAGATTGATGCTCCCTCAAAGGGGTGAGGGGAGCATCGATCGTGTTTTTGGCGCCCTGGTGCATGTGCCTAGGGAGCGCCAGCACCCTGTGGATAAGCTTAGGGGAGCGCCGACACAAAATTGAAAAAAAAAATGTTGCTTTTTATGCTAAAAATACCCAATTTTTTGCTATGAGGCATTGACTGAAAGCTTTTAAATGTGTGTTTTGCAGTTTACACGGATTAGAACCATGATTGAATGGAAAGAATGCGAGCATGAGATCGATGACATAGCTGCATTGCAAAACCCTCAGACAAGGGCCGCTTTGAGAAATTATTGCCTCCTCAAGTATTTCAAATTACAAAAGATGAAGAAAGAAGTTTTATTACTTGAGTATTTGATTGGACTGTGGGATGATGCCGAGAAGACATTCCGTTGGACCACAATTGCTCAAAATTGAGCTCGATGATGTGTATTTTTTGATCGGCCTCTCAAGAAGAGGGGATCCTTTCCTTTTGTCCGGGCATCGGGAAACTCCTCAGCCTATCGAGGTGTATGTGGTTGACCATTGTATTTCAGGGTCATGATTAGTCGGGAGACGAATCGTGATCATGGATGTCAGATATTTGGCACTAAGATCTATTTTATTTTCCATTACCAACCTATAATGTAGCACGAGTGCACATTTGGATTCAAAATGTCAAATGTCTTATGCTCTATAATGTGTGGAGCCTAGATTATTTAACTAGAGTGCAGGATTCCTTCGGAACGTGAAGGATCAAATCATGAAGTGCAGGATTGGGAGGCAGAAACAGTTTGGCTATGGATCTTTCTTGGTTTCGTTCTTTTTGGAGCAAATACCCCAGATGCAGCCACTGATTGTGTTGATGGCATGATCGACGACTAAGCCATATATGGAAAGATGGACAAGTTTGTCCCCGAGATTGAGGATCGACTTAGAGTTCAAGTTCACGATTGACTTCTTCACTTGGTGGAGAAGGCAGTTAATTTTATCGAGGACTTTCCATATGCCAGAGTGGATTTCCAGGGTAGCGTGGACTTAATGCTTCCAGAGGGTATTGACTGGGATGTGTCAAGTACGAAACCAAACCTTGTCATACATTTTTGATTTTGTATTTTATATTATTTTTATGTGTACAAAGAGGGATTTTAATAGATGTTTTGTTTCATTATGCAGATAGAGGCACATCACGTCCGGAAGAGATGTCGACACTAGGGCGTCGTGGAGACATGCAAATAGTTATGGAAAATGAGGTGGTAGTGGGAGGACTCTGGGAAGTTTAGAGGAACCTTCGAGGTCTCATTATAGGTGTCTGACCTCTCATGAGGCAAGACATACCTCTTCATCTATAGAGACATACAATAGGGGTTCGTGAGAGTTTGAACCACTTGCTTCAATGAGTGACCCGTGCAGTGGAGTGCTTCTCTGAGCACAATGTGGTGCAGGAGGACTAGGATCCTTCATATGTTTTGTAGTCTTTTCATGATGATATCATGGGCATGAGGGCCTAGATTTTTCCCTATTATGTACTTTTTTGAAGTAAACAAACTTTTGCTATCACGCATTATATATATATATATATATATATATATATATATGTATGTATGTATGTATGTATGTATGTATGTATGTATGTATGTATGTATGTATGTATGTATGTATTCAAGTTTTGTGGTGCGAATGATGTTACAAATTATCTCGTGTGATGTTTTTTAATGTACATGTGATTCATTTTCTTTAAAAAGTTTTATCTATGCGCAAGATATCGATCCAAAATATAATTTTCTAGCGAATCTGATGTTGTGTTGAGTTCTCTTGGTATGTGCATGTATTGTGTAAATTCAAACATTCTCTCAAAACGAAGAACTCTTAGGTGGAGACGCAATAGGATAGGGTTGTGAATGGCATAGACTCGATTAAGATGAAAAACCATGAGTTTAGTGTCTAGGTTAATGATTATATGAGATATACCTAGAGAGGAGGCCTCGATTAAGAGTCTAATGATAGTGTGATATTCTACCACGTTATTGGTTGTTGATCTTAGGCAAACGTCTCCTGAACTCACCAACTCATCAAAGTGGTAAATGACCCAAGCTACAGAAGCAATTCTCTGGGTGTGCCCACTAGTGCCATTCACAAACCCGACAAAGATGGGAAAGGGAGATGTCATTTGCGCATGCAATCATAAGACAAAGTATAAGCGGCTAAAATAAAACTTGTACACACAAGAGAAAAGACACACCAAATCAAAAATATAGTACAATAGTGTACAAAGCACACATGCTAGATGTTATATGCATAGTACTTCTTGAGGTAAAGCCCATTCCGGGGTTCACCGAGAGATATTCCATTATAGTCAACTAGCTCGTAGGAACATCTATGTAATATAGGTTTTATGAGATAGGGTCCATGCCATAGAGGTTCTAACTTTCCTGCCCCTAAGTTATCGTGACCCTGGTCATAAACGAGGACTAGGCCTCCTTCTACGAAACTACGAGGTTGAATGGATTTTTCATATTGACTCTTCATTCATTTTTTATACGTCTCGTTAATGAGAGCAACATCGCGATGCATTTCATCCAACTTAGTCAAATATAGGAATCATTCCTCTTCAGCAGAGGTGTGAGGCAGGAGTTCTCACACTCGATTGGTAACATTGCTTCGATGCCATATACCAAATGGAATGGAGTGAATCCAGTTCCATTTTTCACTGAGGTGCAGTAAGCCCAGAGGGCGGAGAAAAGTTGGAAGTGCCAAGAAGTTTTGTTGGCCCCCACCATACGTTGGATCATGGTTTTAAGGACTTTGTTGATAGCTTCAACTTGTCTGTTTGCACTCAACTTGACATGTAACTCACTCATCATCTGGTTTTGAAAATGTGAACCGTGATTAGTGACAATGGCTTGTGGAACACAAAAGTGAGTGATGATGTGGTTAAAAATGAAGAGAGTTGCAATACGGTCATCGTTGAGAAATGTAGGCATAGCCTCAACCCATTTACTGAAATAATCAACGAAAACGATGATATAATCGTGCCCCCCGACTGAGGTAGGCTTACAATGCATGAAATCAATGCGCCATTTGGAAAAGGGGTTGATGGAAACAATGAGATGCAACAGAGCAAGGTGGGTGTGTGCCTTTCTGTGAAAAACTTGGTAGGGTGGGAATCTTTTGATAACCTCAATACAATCTTTGAATATGGAGGACCAAAAATAACCGGCATGTAATATTTTATGGGTTGTAGCCATCCCAGAAGGGAGACCGCCACAAGCTCCAAGGTGAAAGTCATTCAAAACACATTCAGCCTCATCATGGGTTAAACAACGTCGTAGGATAATATCAATACCATAGCGATACAAATTGTCACTGATAATAAGGTAGCATTTAGAATGGTGGCGAATACGACGACATTCTTCACGAAAAATATCGAGCTAAAAACGTTGGGTTTAAAGATAGATAAGAATGTCTCCATACCAAGGGTCTGACGTGATAATGAGGAACAAAGATTCATTAGGAAGAGAATCATCGGGCTCAATGTCTTCATTAGCATGGAGAAGATCGCATATAAGTTCCACAAAAAACAAGGACTTTTTAGCTTTTTATTTGGCAAACTCGAGATTGAACTCTTAAAGAATAACGATCCACTTAGAATATTTTCCCCCAAGGACTTGATGTGACAGAATATGGTACATGGGGTTCGAGTCTGCAATGACCGTGGTAGTGCGTAACAGGATGTAATGGAGAAGTCTCTGGATGACAATGACAACTGCCAGAGCCAACTTTTCAGCGTGTGAATATCGGAGCTCAGGACTGGATAGACTCTTTCTCAAATAGTAGATCACATGTTCATCACCGTTAGGGTCCTCTTGAACTAACACCATAGCAATAGTGGAAGTAGAGGATACGAAATAAAGGATATAGTCTCGTGCATAATTCAGGGGATGCAAGAGAGGTGTATGGGTCAATGCGTGCTTAAGAGCATCGAAATATCGTTGAGCAGTCTCATCCCAAATGAAAGGAGTGTCTTTCTATAACAATCACATAAATCCTTTAGTAATCTCAGTATAATTACATATAAAACAGTGAAGAAATTTTGCTTTCCCTTGCAAAATTTGTAGTTGGGTCAAATTGTTGGGAGGAGGTAAAGCAAGAATAGCTTTGATTTTTAAGGGATCCACCCTAATTGCATCTTTAGAGACAACGAAATCGAGGAGTCGACCTGATTCAACAATGAAGATGCATTTGTGAGGGTTCAAGCGGATACGGTAGAACCAACATCGAAGAAAAATGGCCTATAAATGACCAATATGGTCTTGTTGATTAGATGAATGGGCAGGTAAATCATCAAGGTAAGGTTCCGCAATATGTTTGATATCGTGGAAAGCATACGACATGGTCCATTGGAATGTAGTACCAGCATTTTTGAGACCAAAAGGTAGTTTTCGATAAGCAATAGTTCCCATGGGAAGATGAAGGTTGTCTTATGTTGATCAACTGGTAGAATGTCAATTTGGTTATAGCCTGAAAATCCATCCATGAAAGAAAATATAACGCTTCCAGTGCAATTATCAATGATTTGGTCGATGAAGAGTGTAGGGTAATTGTCTTTTGGACAAGCCTTGTTCAGAGCCCTATAATCGACGTATACACGAATGGTTCCTTGTTTTTTAGCAACCAAAACGATGTTAGAAACCCATTTTGTCAAGGATACAGGATAGATAAAGCCAAATTTCAATATTTTTTCAACTTTTGCCTTTATGGCCGCAGTTTTCTTAGGATGAATCGGGTGAAGTTTTTTTCATACATGTTTAAGGCCTGGGTAAGTTTTTATTTCATGCACAACGATTGATGGATCTATCCTTAACATTTATTCATAGATGCAAGCGAAGACATCACATAATTATTTAAATAAAGCAATGTAAGCTTCCACTTCCTCGTGCAAACAATCAGCACTAAGATGAACATTTTCCACGATACCTTCTTTGATCGAGATATTGATAGTGATGATGGAAGAGATGTTGCCTAAATTCCCCTCAGAAGTAGTATCCTGGGTAAGTATAGGAGATTGGGGAGAATCAACAACATCGGGGGGGAAGATAGAGTGTATATCTTCCTGAATTTCATCTAGACTAGGAAGAAAAGATGATCGATGATGGTTGTCATGCCAAGGTACCTCGTCGATACTAAGCATTTCCATAATGGATTCATCCGATGGAAAAAATTGTAAGATGTAGTCGAAAGCATAGGACAAGGAATCCAACCAAGATGGCAACGAATAAGTTTTGGATGCCAATATATGTGGGTCATCCAAAGAGGGAGAGACAAATTGGATAGCATCATATGAAGCCTCAGCAGGACTAAGTGGCATAGCGTCACCTAGTGCATCGAATTCTAAAGGACTAGGCACAACCCAAGGATCAGATGATTTGAAAGATTGATAGGCCACATCCGAGATCATATTGATTGTGGAAATATGTTGGGTGGTGGGAGGAAGTGGTGTAGGGAAAGTACCCATAAGGGAAGAATCTTTTAAAATACCTACACCAACACTTTCATAAGTGATTTTACTATCTTCCAAGAAAGGAATATTGTTGGTGGGAGGAGCGTGACAGTCGGGGGTGCAGTAATCTAACTGGTCGATAGTGACAATTTTACCTTGATGAGGTAATTGTACACATCGAAACACTGATGAAGCGACAACAGTCATGGAATAAAACCAACTTCTTCCTAATAAGAAGTTGTAATCAAGGGGAGCATTGACTACCTCTACATCGACAAAGACGATCTTAACTCCCAATTAAATGGCTAAGGACTGCAAGAGTCTGTGAGGATGAAAACCTCGCCCATCGAATGCTCCTAACATTGTAGGGGATTGGTTAACCGCAGGTGATTTTAGTTCTTTTTGTAAGTTTTAAACCTGCGAAGTAAAGCAATGCATATAGATTCTTAAGAAAAACATAAATTAATCAATGGCTCATTCACATAGTACACAGAGATTTATACCAGAAACCCTCAACCGGGGAAAACCTTTCTTATATTCATTATATCGAATTTCACCATTCACCATACAATATATACAATGTTTTTAGGTATTCAGTAGATACCAAAACCCTAATCCCTTAATCCGGGATTAATTTAGAAAACCGCTAAAAATAGCAAAAACCGCCCAAAAAAAAATTTTGAGTCGCTGCCATGAACCTTATTGTCGAATGATGCGCGTAACCAGGGGGGGCATACCTGCCCCCCCCCCCC
>JZKD02S0686147.1:178102-189045 GCA_000966675.3 Picea glauca
ACTCAGGATCAATGGCGTCGATGGTGGCCAAGAGCGTTCTACATTGACTTGGGCAATGTTGTTGATCTGAAAATGAAAAGGTTTGTATCTTTGAATATTTGCAAGTTTTTAATTATGTGTGATTAAGCAAAAGGATCCATTTTCAAACACATAAATTAGACAAATTTCACATTCAAGATGCAAAGAATAACCAGAAAATAACAATGAACAGTAAACACATATCACAACAAATGATAAAGGAGTTCACCCCTCTCTTGGGATACATCTCTTGGTACAGCTTCCAATGGATCTTTTATATTATTTGCTCAAAGTGTTAAAATATGTGCTTTACAGTGCTCAAAACATCAAATAGATGGCTCCAATGGCTCCAGAACATCCAAAAACCCCTAGTTGGGCTTTTTCGGCACCTGGTTTGGCCAAAAAATGAAGAAGATAGACCTCCTGGAAGTTTTCCCCTTCAAGCTTGTTGTCTTTGGTTCGCCAATTCGCACCTTTGTGTGAGTAACCCATCTTTTGGGCGTTTCTCGTGCCTAAACCCAGCATGCGCACCATCTTCCACAAATCACACCATAATGTCGCACAGTTAGGGGACTAAACCCCAAACCACAGAGGTGTTGGATGCGTGATTCCATGTGACCACATCCCGCGCAATTGTGGGCACCCATTGCAACAACCCAAGAGGTGAAAAGTGTCGAGTGTAGGGAGAGATCCCTTTGCAAGCGTATTCGTGGTAGTGACAAGTGTCGGGCATATGGAGAAGAACTGTTTGAAAATTTTAGACTCTCGCGCAAATTGTGGTATGTTCGTATAGTAACGCACATGTAAACATGGGTTGGGGCTAAGCCCCAACCCGGACCCATGCCAAAACACAACTAAACTAAACTTTAAATATATATGGAAACAATACATGTTAAGAACCAACATGCAGGCTAGTGGTAGCCCAGCCTTTGCCAAAGTGTTCCACCATGTGGGAGGTCCGGGTTTCGACCCCCGCGGACTCCACATTATTTTACCATATACCAAGGTGCCACGTGGCAGCCCATGCCTGGGCCATGTGGCACCACACAATTTGCCAAAAAGGATGCCACATGTCCAAAATTCATTCCCCCACGTGTCTGCCACTTTGACTACCAACTCAGCACTTAACACGTCATCATATTCCAACTCAGCGTTGTCAATTCAGCTGCTATGTGTGGGTCTGTACCCTGCCACGTTAGCCTGTACGGACTGTACAGTCGGCAAAATTTTGACTGTTTGGCAAAATGAACAGAACGTGATATCTCACTCATCTGATGTCCGTTTGAACCCGTTCAAGTTGTGTTGGATTTGTGAGGATGAGGCCTACGTACCTGTCTATTTTGAAGCGATTCTGAGCACTTTTATTTTTTTCGCAAAATTTGATCCCCTGGATCACTCCTCCCCATTGGGAAGCTTTTGGACCTCCAAAAGACTACTTTAAATGTATATAAAGATGAGGATACAGTTCCCTCACCTTTCCAACCTCAATCCACTTGGTCTTGCTTGGATTTGTGTCTTTAAGACCAACTCGAAGGCATTCCACATTCCCTCGTTTTGAAGTTCTCATCCTTCGGTCAAGGATTGTGTCTTCATGCAGTTTTGTAAAATATTCTGGCGAGAAATCATCTATAGAAGGAATCTGAACATGCTCTCCTTGATCATCAATGAAAGGAGGCTCATACAATTTCAAATTCTCAACATTGACAACTGCATACATTTGCATATAAGGAGGCAAATCCAAACGGAAGGCATTGCTACCAATCTTTTCAAGAACCTTGAAAGGTCCATATCTAATTGGTTTTAGTTTTTTACCTTCTACTTTAAGCCTCTCTTTGCTAATGTAAATCCAAACTTCATTTCCAACTTGGAAACTGTGATCAACACGATGCTTGTCATGTCTTGTCTTGTACTTGGGTAGGCTCTTTGCCAACTGTTCTTGTACCATTTGATGTACCAATTGAATTTGTTCAATGAACTTTTATGCCCTATCAATGTCATATTGACCATCAATAGCAATGTCTTTCCAAAGACAAATTCTAAAGGAGATTTGGGCAAATAGCCAAAACAAGCTTCAAATGGAAATGTTTGAGTTGAAGAGTTCTTAGCTCGGTTGTAAGCATGTTGAATGTAGTGTAAGTGCTCATCCCAAAGCTTAGGATGCTTGTTGCAATAACCACGAAGAAGATGCACCACTGTCCTATTAACGACTTTTATTTTACCATCGGTTTGCGGATGAAAAGTTGTGCTCTTTTTCAGTTTGGTATCCATGAGTGCCCATAAACTTGACCAAAAGTTCCCCATAAATCAAGAATCTCGATCAGAAATAATGGATTTAGGCAACCCAAACATGTTGAAAGAACATTTGTGTCGTTTGCTCAGTTGTAACCTGCTTCTTACAAGGCATCAAAATACACATTTTGTTGAAATGGTCAACCACAACATAAAGATAATCATGATTCTTTTTAGACGAGTAGACCTCCTACAAAGTCCATGGAAATTCTTTCCCAAGGACGAGAAGGAACCGAAAGTGGAGTATACAAACCCAAATTTCTATTGTTATGCTTGCTTGTAGCACATAACGAACATCCTCTTACACATCTTGAAACACTTTCATTCATTTTAGGCCAATAGCAATACCTTTGCAAATTAGCCATCATCTTGCCTACACTAAAGTGACCAGTAATAAGAGAAGAATGAGCTTCCCTTATAATGTTGATTCTTTCACCCTGTGGAATACATAGCTTGCCAAGATGATACAAAAGATTATCATGCACATGGTAATCCAATTCCTCAACATGGTTAGAATGAAACAAAGTTGCATACACCTCTTTAAAATCAGCATCTAAAGAATATTGTTCAACATAGCTCTCATGCATGATGGGATTATGCTTAAGAATAATTGAAGCACTAATAATAGGCCTAGAAATAATATCAACAACTTTGTTATAATTTCCCTTCTTATACCTTATAACCAAGTGGAATTGTTGTAGAAAACTCATCCATCTGAAGTGCATTGCTTGTTGTAGCTTTGTTTTTTATTGTAAGTATTGCAATGGTTGATGATTTGTGTGAATGATAGTTTCTTTTCCCAACAAATAATGTTTACATTTTTTCACACTTTGCACCAATGCATACAACTCCTTATCATAAGTAGGATAGTTAATCACAACACCATTAAAAGTTTCAGAATGAAAACAAATAGGCCTACCATGTTGTAACAAGATTGCTCCCATTGCATAATTGCTTGCATCAGTTTGGATTTCAAAAGGTTGTCTCAAATTTGGAAGTGCAAGAACTGGGGCTGAACTGGTTTTCTCCTTCAAAGTACAAAAGGCTTTTGTTGCTTGCCTCCCCATTGGAAAACTTGATTGATGCTTGTCACTGCATGTAATGGATCTGCAATTGAAGAGAAGTTAGCAATAAACTTTCCCCAATATTGGGCTACTCCCAAAAAGCTTCTTACCTATGTCACATTATTGGGCTTGGACCACTCCAATATGACTTTGACCTTGGAGGGATCAATTTTCAGTTCTCCTCCTCCAACAATATGCCCCAAGTAAACAAGTGAGGTCTTTCCAAACTCACATTTAAACATCTTCAAAAACAACTTTTCTTTCCTCAAGACATCTAAAACTTGTTTTACATGCATAACATGCTCTTCACGATATTTGCTAAAAATCAAAATGTCATCCAAGTAGACAATAACACAATCATCAAGAAAGGGCCTTAAAACATCATTCATGACTCTCATAAAAGTAGCAAGAGCATTGCAAAGTCCAAATGGCATTACCATCCACTCAAACAAACCTTTCTTTGTTTTGAAAGCTATCTTCCATGTGTCTCCTTCAACAATCCTAATTTGATGATATCCACTTCTCAAATCCAACTTAGTAAAATACTTAGCATCTTTCAATTGATCAAACAAATAATCAATTCTAGGAAGAGGATAACGATTCTTTACCGTAATCTTGTCCAAGGCCCTGAAATATACACACATGTGCCATGTACCATCTTTCTTTGGCACTAAAACAATTGGTGATCCACATGGCGATGTGCTTTGCATGATGACCCCTTCGTCAAGCAACTCTTGGATTTGTTTTTTAATTTCATCATTCTCCATGAATGACATCCTGTACATAATACTATTTGGAAGAGGGAAATCTTGTTGCAATTATATTTCATGTTGGATACCCCTTCTTGGAGGCAATCCCTTTGGTTCTTGAAACATCTCATCGTATTGGTTAACAACCTCATATAAATCAGATTTCAACTTTGCATCACAACCTTGGAAAACTTCTTTTTCAACATTGTCTTTGGGTTTAATCATCAAGAGGAAAAAATTCTTACTAGCATTGACTAATCTCTTCATTTGTCCCGCATTTACAAGTGACAAATTCAACTTCTTTGTATGTGCTCTAACAATGTACTCAACTCCATTTTTAAACAAATGATGCTTGTTCTCATGACGATGAAAGATGGMTCTCCTATCATATAAGTATGGGATTCCCAACACAATACCAYAGATATCCAAAGGAATAACATCAAGCTCTACCTCATCTATAAAATTTGCAGTGATGGCAAATCTAAGTCTACACCTTCTTGTCACCWGCAATTTAGCGTTGTCACATATCCAACCTAGAGGGTATGGTTTAGGATGTGGAATAKTTTCCAAATTTAATTTCTTGACAATGTCTTCAGATATGAGGTTTTCTTGAGATCCAGTATCAAAAAGAGTATCTATCTTGGTATGCTTTGAAACAACCCTTATGTGGAAAAGCTCTATTCTTTCTTTTTCTTGTTGAATTTCATTGAGGCTACTACTACTTGAAGAACTAGTACTTGCAATAGAACAATTACCTTGAAAACCCATGGCTGTAATTTTTGTTTCATCACCCGAATCATAACCTAAATCATGTTGTATGGTTGCAGCAGTCTTTGGCTTCCCTTTGTTGTTGAAATTTTTAGGTCTCTTTTCAGGATGAAGTTTCCAACAATGGTCTTCATGATGGCCATCCTGTGAACAATGTTTACATGTAAGTTTTTCTCCCTCTTTCTTAATTGAAGCATTATTTTCCCCATTTCCTTTGAACTTCCTCTTTCCCTTGTCTCCATGACTAAAAGTATTTTTTCTGCCCTCTTGAGTTTCATTTCTCCCTCTTGCTTCCAAATGAGTTGCCTGAACACAAACTCCATCTACATTTGAAGGGTTGAACATGAGTATTGTATGCCTCAAGTAACTATGTAAAGCTCCAATGTATTTGATTAAAGTTTCTTGAGAAGACAAATCTACACCCAAAACCAAATCTCTTCTTATAAATTCTTGAGTAAAGCTTTGCACATTTTGCCCTTTAGCTTGTCTAAAATTTTGCCAATCCATAATAGCTTTCTGCATGTATGCTAATGGATAAAATTTCCTTTTAATTGCAACAATGAAATCATTCCAAGAGGATAAAACATTACCATGTTTCTTCATGTCCTCTTGAGTTTTGGCTTCCCACCAAATGAGTGTTGCACTGTCCAATCTTAAAGAAGCAAGTTGAATCTTAGTTTCATAATCTTGAATCCTTTGTATCCTACAATACACTTCAATCTGACGAATCCAGTTATCTAATTTCTCAACATTTACCTCTCCATTGTACACTGGCAATTCAAACTTAATATCAAGCTTTAAAAAGGAATTTGTGGAGGAATTTTACCATGTCCTTTTGGAGAATTTGGAGGTGGTTGTGAAATGGTAGAAGAAGTGGAAGATAGAGGTGAGGGAGGTGGAGAATCACCATTCCCTCCATTTCCTTTTAGATTTTTATCACCACTATCTCCCTTGCCCTTTGAAGGGTTTGAGCTTTCACCTTGCAATCTTGCATTTCATTCTTCAAACAAGACTTTCACCATTTCTATCATATCATTAAAATCCTTTCTGAAAGTTTCATCCTATGAAGGAAGAGTTTCATGACTCTCCTCATGAGCCATACTTGGTGAATATCTCCTTGAAGCTTGAGGTGATTGTATAGTCCTTCTTCTTGAAAGTTGAGAACTTGGCTCTACAAGTTGACCTTATCCTCTTGTGTGCTTCAACCTTATAAGCATCAGAAAACAAACACTTGCAAATAATCAAGCCTTCAAAAACCTATGCTCTGATACCAACTTGATCTGAAAATGAAAAGGCTTGTATCTTTTAAATATTTGCAAGTTTTTAATTATGTGTGCTTAGGCAAAAGGATCAATTTGCAAGCACATAAATTAGAGAAATTTCACATTCAAGATGCAAATAATAAACATCAAATAACAATGAACAGTAAACACATAACACAACAAATGATAAAGGAGTTCACCCCTCTCTTAGGCTACATCTCTTGGTCCAGCTTCCAATGGATCTTTTATATTATTTTCTCAAAGTGCTAAAATATGTGCTTTACATTGCTCAAAATGCCAAATAAATGGCTCCAATGGCTCCAGAACATCCAAAAACCCCTAGTTGGGTTTTTTCAGCACCTGGTTTGGCCAAAAAATGAAGAAGATAGACCTACTGGAAGTTTTCCCCTTCAAGCTTGTTGTCTCTGGTTCGCCAATTCGCACCTCTGTGTGAGTAACCCAGCTTATGGGTGTTTCCCATGCCTAAACCCAACATGCACGCCATATTCCACAAATCGCGGCATAATGTCGCACGGTTAGGGGACTAGCCCCCAAACCGTGGAGGTGTTGGACGTGTGGTTCCATGTGACCACGTCTCGTGCAATTATGGGCACCCGTTGCAACAGCCCAAGAGGTGACAAGTGTCGGGCGTAGGGAGAGATATGTTTGCATGCGTATTCATGGTAGTGACAAGTGTCGGGCATATGGAGCAGAACCATTTGAAAAGTTTAGACTCCCTCGCAAACTGTGGTATGGTCGTATGGTAACGCACATGTAAATGGGGGCTGGGGCTAAGCCCCAGCTCGGACCCGCGCCAAAGCACAACACAACTAAACTTTAAATATATACGGAAACAATACATGTTAAGAGCCAACATGCAGGCTAGTGGAAGCCCAACCTTTTCCAAAGTGTTCTACCGTGCGGGAGGTCCAGGGTTCGAACCCCACGGACTCCACATTATTTTACCATATACCAAGGTGCAGAATGGCACCACACAATTTGCCAAAAAGGATGCCATGTGTCCAAAATTCATTAACCCACGTGTCTACCACTTTGACTGTCAATTCAACATTTGCCACATCATCATCTTCCAACTCAGAGCTGCCAATTCAGCTGCCACGTGTGGGTCCGTACCCTGCCACGTCAGCGTGTATCGACTGTACAATCAACAAAATTTTGCATAATTAGAAAAATGAAAAGAATGTGATATCTCACTCATCCAGTGTCCTTTTGAACCCATTCAAGTTGCGTTGGGTTTTTGAGGACGAGGCCTACACACCTGTCTATTTTGAAGCGATTCCAAGCACTTTGATTTTTGAGCAAAATTTGATCCCCTGGATCAGTTCTAGAACTTCAAGAGCGGACATAACACATGGTGATTGAGCCAAATCTTCAACAATGTTGTAATTTTGGGCAGCACGTGAACTAGGATTAAAAGTTGACTTGTGAATAGTGCTCTTGGGAGGGGGTAAAATAGAATCGAAAGTAGGTTTCTCAATCTGAAGTGACCCGGATGGAGGACTAACAGAGGCAGGAGATGGATCCAGTGGGGTACCCATTAGTGACCTTTTCTTTATCAAGTTTATCCAGCGTGTCATACGTGGTGGTGCGACTGGTTAAATCGATCCCATTGAACATGTAAATATGAGAACTTGTTGAAGTTTCATCACTATGAGGATGGTTGGGATTGCCCCTTGCTAGGGGGAAAAGTGCTTGAGCAACCATGGACTACTGTTGAGGAAAAGGTTGTGTTAACACAGGGGGTTGGGAATTCCCTTTGAAAAGTTTTTCAACTTCGTCGCGATGTGAATAGTCTCAGGTGTAATGATCATCACCACAAATGAGACACAAGAATTTCAGTTTCCGTTGCGGTTGCTTTTCAGTAGCAGTTGGTGGACTTTGTGTTTTGGGATTTTCATTATTATTATTATTCTTTTTTGTTTTACTTTTCATTTTCTTCTTTCCCTCGGATTGTTGCGAAGAGGCAGATTGAGCTGCATTTACCTCAGAGATTTGACTTGGGGGGGAGATAAAGTAGAGTGAAGTCGAACTGGTAACGGGTGCAGAAACATAGTGATTAGTCGTTCCGGTCGATTGCGATGAAGATTGGGTTTTGACGGTATCGACGATTCTGTCTGCATGTGTTGTGGATGAAGGTTTGGATGGATCGGTAGGAGTACAGGTCGTGTTTGTTATCAACTCATACAATGTACCAGATTGGGATTAAACCAAATCTATGTACTGAGCTCGGGCAATAGATTCTTCCTCACTGACCACACCACCCATGACAACGTCACAAGAAATTGGGGGTAAAAGAGATTTAGTAAACCACTCTGCCAATAGTTGGTCAGTAATGGTCACTTTAATCGACCATTGTCATCGTCTCCACTCATGAATGTGATCAAAGATATGTACAGAGTTTGTTTGACGTAGGGAGGTTAAAAGCTCAGTACCCGTCTCGTAACAGATGGGTAATTGAAAATGTGTGAGAAAATCCATAGCTAGGGATTACTGACCAAAAAGGAAAATGTAATATGGGATCATTTGTCAACTGAGACAAATCTGGTAGATCCAGTGTGGCGAGAAAGGGTAGTTGTTGGTTAACCTGAGGGTGATATTGATGTGGCATAGGGACACCAATGGGGTCGTAAACTGGTTGAGGTGGGTGATTGTATCCAGTAGGCCCTCCCATATATGGTTGTTGTTGACCAGTATAGGCAAGATTCAATTGTTGTTGAGGAATGTTTTACGAGCGGGGTGAAATCGGGTTGATTATGAGGAGTATAAGTCGGTTGATTTGGTTGTGGGGGATAAATAGTTTTCCCTTGATGAGGGTAAATGGTTTGTCCCTGAGGAGGGTAAACATTAGACCCTTGGGGAGGATAAGGTTGTTGTCCTTGAGGACCCCAAGTGGGATTTGGGACACTCGGATAAGGTTGTCCAAAATATAATCCGAAAGGAACAGGATTTGGTACTCCTCCTTGTGGGTTATGGTATGATTTCCCCCCTTGGTAAGGTTGATTAAACATACCTCCTTGAGGTACTCCCCAAGATTGTGAAGGGTTTCCAACAAAAGAGGGTTGGCCCCCTTCCATAGGTTGATTGACAACTGTGGTTTGGCCAGTAAAGGGGGGTTGTCCCTCGACAGTAATGTGCAAGGGTGGTTATCCCCCAGGAGGGATGGGCCAACTAGATGATGGTTTCCCCCCGGGAGGGATAGGCCCACTAGATGATGGTTTCTCCCTAGTCAACATTTGTCCCGCAGTTGATTTTGTATGTATGGCAAGGGTCTGCATTCTCTAATGTAAAGGTGTTCCAATAGGATCTTCTGGAACATGAGGAGTTCTGGTGTGAAGAGGTGTAGTGGTGGGAGTAACAGTTGAAGTACCTTGTGCATGATTAGGTGTTACGACTCCATCATTAAGGTGAATTTGTGTTGACGTAGCAGCAGGATCGATTACATGTTCGATGGGACAATCAATAGTCTGACCGGACGGTCCTGCCTCAACGACAATAGAGGCAAGAGGGTCATGAGGATGAAGAGGTGGTTGACTAAAGTCAAATTGTTCATAAAGATCACATCTTGATGGAGTCTTCCATATGGAATGAACAAGTGTTTGTTGTGGATTTACCATGCTAGCAGACCGGACATAAGTTATGTATTCATCGTAATCACATTGTGTGTCTTCCATATGTGTTTCAGTATACGACCTCAACAGTAAACGTTGAATTTCTTCTACTATTATGTTATTAAATGATTCCAATCGAGCAAGTAGTGGTTCGATAGGAGCTTTTGACACAGGGGTAGTATGATAAATTGGATCCTCAATCGTAGCCAAGGCACTTTCAGGATTTTCTAACAAAGGAGTAGCAGCACTCCCAACGTCGAAGCGATTTTCTACGTCTTCATGGTAAATGTCTTCTAGTGAATTAGGAGGTAAGGGTTTGTAGCCTTTCGGAGGCAACCCTTGCATCCTACGTGATCTGCAAAGACCTTTATTGTCTACAGTCTCAATCTTGAAAAATTATTAAATCAACAACACACGCTAAAAAATATAGAAGAACCAACAAGCAAACAAACCTTCTCTCAATGACCGTACTAGTTGGTGATGAAATCCAACATTGCGTGATCAAATTAAGAAAGGGATAGGATATGAGCGGGTGGAACAATTACGATGGCGACCTCCTTAACGGACTTACGCCTTGGTGCGAGCTTCCACATAGTAATCATGGATTTACCCTCCAAGGAGCCCGAGTGATTTTGACCAATATTTGTTCCAGGTACAACAAATACTTCCCTTCACTGTCACCTTCTGTAAAGACCCTAAATATTATGGCTACTAAGGACACCAACTCACAGTCAGCATCTGGGCGGGTACAATCGATAGTCCAGTCCAAATGTATGGGCATGATAACAAGTCTGAAATCCTTTAAGATAACTAAGGACAAGTGGACCGGTAGAATTCCATAGGACCTCGAACGGATTCGAGATTCACGAAGCATCGAGGCCAAATGAAGACAATTTAACCTCAAGAAGAACCCCCAATATACGATCTGACTACTACGAACGATTAAACCATGGAGGGATAATCTATGTGGCTCTCTTGAACGTGACCTCGTTCGTAACCCCTATGTGAGAGGGGGATCCCAGCTATGCTTAAACGAAAATTGGATTTGCTCTCCCTATCACAATATTCTAAGTTTGTTTTGAATGCTTTGGAGAGTTGTACTCACAGCCTAATCCAAAGCGTTAATCCTAGTCTAATGTTGGTGGAAGAACCTAAACATAAAAA
>JZKD02S0686159.1:0-15309 GCA_000966675.3 Picea glauca
GACACTCTCCTCCTTACCCATCTTGGTATCATGCAGCTTAGCCTTCAAGGCCATCTTCCGGTTCTCGTTCTTCGCCTCAAACAAGTTTTTAAGTGCATCCCACATCTCCTTGGCAGTCTTTTTCTCAGCCAAGTGTGGGATAAGATGATCCTTCACCCCATTCAGAATAATCCTCTGAGCCTTGGCTTCCTTGACCTCATGCAGGTCCAAAGCAACAGGATCTGCTACGGGAACTGCCACAATAGAGTTGACATAGTTATAAATTTTGTTCTCATTGAGAACAGCTTACAATCGGACCTTCCACTGCAAATAGTTGGAAATGTCATCCAATCGATCCTCATATCTAATGCTTGCAGCCATATTCCCTGTCACAACTCAAGGAAAACAATCACAGCCTTTCCCTCTTCAACTTTGCCCAAAAATCACACTGTCCACTGTCACTCAGAGACAAATTCTAATACCATATAGATTTTTAATGACAAAAATCAGCGAGCAGAATTTTTTTCAAACACTTAGCAACCTAGAGATAATTGTCTTGCATGAACTTCATAAATGCCTCAAACCCACATTCAGAAATTACCATAAGCAGAAATACACATTACTAAGCAAATATGCAGCGGAAATAACACAATGGACAGCAACCCATAAAACTCAGAAATTTAGGCAAAAGTCAGGGAAAACCCCAATGTAGGGAAACCCAACGAGAGAGAGAGAGAGATCTTATTATTCAGCTTCAAGAAAATAAATAACAGCAGCAAAATCACAATTTCCAGCAAGGAAAAATCCACTTACAGCACATTAAAAGAGTCTCAAATTTTGCCTCGTAATCTGTGCCAAATCTGTATTGTTGTACACCCTGTTCTATACCTCGAAATCTATGCCAGCAGTCAGTTGTACGGACTATTCCGTACGGCCCAGAAACAGCAACCAAAAGTCTGAAATCTACCTCGAAAAACGTGCCAAAAACTGTCTCAATTTTTGTGCCCACTCTCACTTGTGCGGACTATACGAACTATACAGACCCTTACAGTACAGCCTCCCACAGCCAAAAAATGACCTAGCAATGAAACAGATATCGTCCTTGGGATTTGTGCCCACAATGCTGCCCTAAATTTCCTCTTTCAAGTCTACTCGAAAATCTCTCTCAATCTCCTCTCGATGTGTCTTGCACACTACCCAATGCATTCTTTTATAGATCTGAAAATGACATTTTCCCTCCAAAGTGTCTTTTCACCTTCCCCAACCCTAAATCCAAAGGCCAAAATTAGATCTTGCATTTTTCAACATCAAGGGTCCTGATCCATTCCCTCCAAAATGAATCACTTAAAATATTAAAGTGATTTCACTTTATTACATAAGTGTTTTATGAAATAAAGTCACTTTAAAATTAGAAGGTACACTTTATTAAAAAGTCACTTTAATAAAAGAACCACTTCAAAGAACTTTATAAAAAAACCCATTACAAAGTTAAGTGCCTGGTAGTGTAAACATAAGGTAACATCTGCATACAAGACAAAACATGCGGAGTACCTCCCGAGCTAAAAAGCTAACACACAAGAGGGTGTTTACCAAAACCTAGAAACTAGCGCCCAAGAGAGGTGTGCACTTCAGCCGTACAAGTAGGTCTGAAATAATGAGAAGACAAGTGAAGTGAGTGTGATCCACAATGGGGATCCACTCTTATTTATACAAGACTTGACACAGCAAAAGGTGTGTCTATTGGCACAATAGGGTCGACCTCTTTAACTCAATAATATAATTAATCTTTACACAATATTAATTATCTTTCACATGGTGGGGTCAACTTGTACCCTTTACATCACAAATTAGGGTTACAAGCAAATCTTACTCTTAGACAATATAGCAAGGATCTCTATCATCCTCTAGTGCTCAGCCACTAGGAACACGTCCACCTATGCTTAGCCACAGGGACGTCACTCTCAACAGATCACTCAACTGAATCCACAGGAGTACCATCTGGAGAACCATCTCAAGCCAACTCAACAAAGTCCATAGGAGTACAAGGCAGGAGACCATCTCAAGCCGACTCAACTCGGTCCAAAGGAGTACAAGGCAGGAGACCATCTCAAGTCATCTCAACTCAGTCCAGAGGAGTAGACAAGAGACCACACGTCATCACAACTCAGTCCAGAGTTTGGCGCACACCCATCACATGGGCACACCCAACACTTGGGCTCTCTCTCACAGATGTCTCAACTCAGTCCAGAGGAGAATGATCTGGAGGATGTCTCATGAAGTTGCAATCAACAACACTCCCTCTCAGCTAGGAGGCATTCTCCAACAGGCCAAGTCTCTCACAAAAGTACTCGAACTTCGTCCTGGCAAGCAGTTTGGTGAAGACATCTGCAACCTGCTCATGTATAGAAAGGTATTGCATGTGTATTGCTTTCCTCTGCACCATATCTCTGATATAATGGTATTTGATCTCAATGTGTTTCAATTTATCGTGAAACACAGGATTTTCTGAGAGCTTCACACAGCTCTGGTTATCGCAATGGATAATAGTGGAATCCATCTCATGACCAAATAAATCTACAAGGAGCTTGCAAAGCCACACTGCTTTGTGGACTGCCACACATAACGCTGTGTACTCTGCTTCTGCGATACTCAAAGCCATAGAGGTCTGCAGTGTTTCCTACTGCACCAAGAAACCATGTTGAAGTACTGCTCTGACACCATGTTGAATTTTAAGATGCTTAGCTCATGCGCATATAGTTCATTTTTTATTTAGCATGTACTTGAACCATAAACAATGCAGCAATACCATACACAAGTGTTGCAATAACCAAGATCAGAAGAAGAATAACCATGCACAAGAACACAAGAAGTATCCTGGGAAAACCCTTCTCAATCAAAGGAAAAACCCAGCAATCCGTTGCTATATTCTCAAGAGAAGATCCCCCACACCATGGACCTTAGCACACAAGAAGGTGCTTACCAAAACCTAGAAACTAGCGCCCAAGAGAGGTGTGCACTTCAGTCGTACAAGTAGGTCTGAAATAATGAGAAGACAAGTGAAGTGAGTGTAATCCACAATGGGCATCCACTCTTATTTATACAAGACTTGACACAACAAAAGGTGTTTCGATTGGCACAATAGGGCCGACCTCTTTAACTCAATAATATAATTAATCTTTACACAATATTAATTATCTTTCACATGGTGGGGCCGACTTGTACCCTTTACATCACAAATTAGGGTTACAAGTAAATCTTACTCTTAGACAATATAGCAAGGATCTATGTCATCCTCTAGTGCTCAGCCACTAGGGACACGTCCACCTATGCTCAGCCACAGGGACGTCACTCTCAACAAATCACTCAACTGAGTCCATGGGAGTACCATCTGGAGAGACATCTCAAGCCGACTCAACTAAGTCCATAGGAGTACAAGGCAGGAGACCATCTCAAGCCAACTCAACTCAGTCCAAAGGAGTACAAGGCAGGAGACCATCTCAAGTCATCTCAACTCAGTCTAGAGGAGTAGACAAGAGACCACACGTCATCACAACTCAGTCCAGAGTCTAACGCACACCCATCACATGGGCACACCCAACACTTGGGCTCTCTCTCACATATGTCTCAACTCAGTCTAGAGAAGAACGATCTGGAGGATGTCTCATGAAGCTGCAATCAACATGTGTCACTCTGATTATTGAAGCACTTGAATATGTTGCACTAAATTCTCCATCATTTCATAACGTTTGCTGGAAAATTATGCTCTTTGACTTGCTCATACCTGGGAGGGCGACATGATGCCCTAGTAAGTTGATCTCCCTTTAGGATGGGTTGCCAGTGGGTGGATCTATGAAAGGCCATCATCCATTCCCTCCATACTTGCCACTTTCCATCCTTACTCCTCTCATTTTCCCCCCTACCTTTGATCGGGCATTGGGTTTGCCACACTAGGAAGGGTTGTACCTTGCCTTGTGGGAAGAAGGGGCTAAGGGCCCAAAGGGTAAAAGTAGTTGGCAAGAGTTAAAAGCCAAAATGAAACCTTTGAGATGCTTCGCCCAGGGATTCCCGAGAAAGCAATAAAAGGCTTCTCGGTAAGAAAAGGGAACCCGTAAGATAAATAAACTCCAAGGTATTAGCTGGTGGATGGGAGGTCTCATCATGAGCCAGCCTATTAGGACCATGGGCATGTAGCGGTATGACACTACCATCTATCTGGTCACCAAACTAGGGTAGTGGCTCTTGGTGGAATAGCCAAGAGAAAGGGGGTCTCATCACAAGCTAGCCTTCTCATCTCCGTGAAATGTTTGTGGGTAACGTTGTCACTTCTAGTCACCAAGCCAGGACAGCCTCTCTCAACTCTTCCCTTGAAGTACAAAAGAAAAAAAAACAAAACTGTTATGAACATAAATATACCTATAAATAGATATTCATAACATAATAATAAATAATTAATAAATAATAACTATTAATAATGAAAGGACATGTCTCAAATGACATGACTATTGGTTAAAGGGCACCCTTGCGTGGGTATATAAACGAGCCCTCATTCTCAATTGTATATCATCTTATATCTTATTATTTTATCTTATCTATTCATATATTATTTACAGTCCTACATGGATTACTTTGTTATATTCCAAGTATTTTGCATAATTCTTGTGTGAGCGAACTTTGTTTCTTCTCATTTAGTAGCAGAGCAAGTCTCGATCCGGCTTTTGACCAACCCATAGTTTCAGAGTTTCTCTGAGAAATCTTTGGTCTTTGACCAAAAACTTGGCCCTTGGCCATTTAAAATTAAAAGTTATTTTGCTGCCAGAAAATCAAAAGAAAGACCATACCAAATCTCAATTGCACAAAAAAATATATATATTTGTTCATTCTAAATTAACAAAAAAAAAAAAGTTTGCTACAATTAAAAAAAAAACCAGAAATTTAAAAAAAAAAAGGGAAACGCAAGGGTGTCCTTTAACCAATAGTCATGTCATTTGAGACATGTCCTTTCATTATTAATAGTTATTATTTATTAATTATTTATTATTATGTTATGAATATCTATTTATAGATATATTTATGTTCATGAGATGATAGGATCTTCTAAGCGCTGAGCAGAACTGTCGCATTGTAAAGGAGTCTGCCCATCCTAATTCGATCTTCTGCATGGGGAGTTTATAGGGTTCTTGGAAAGAACTTGATGTATTTCGACTCCGATGATAGCTTCTACTTTGAGCATCACTTGTAGTGGAAGTAATATTTTTTGACATACTGATCATTTGTTTATGTTGATACAAGGATTGGCTAAAGTATCGTTTTTGTGATTAGGATGTCGATAAGGCATCCTTGCAACTCAATCCTTACTTCGTATACTTGTAGCTTTTTGTTGATTAAATTTTGGAATTGAGTCTTCTTGATATCTCTGGCTTGTTTGTACCTCGACATTTGAAAACTTCTTTACATCAGCTGGANTCTTATCATGCTTCAACTTTTTAATCTGAGTTAATAAATCTTGATTATGAACCCTTAGGCATGAAATTTCTTCTTCATCTTCTGATTTATCGACTTTATTTATAATATTTTGATTCTCTGGTTTTTCATCTTTTATCTTTTTAATTTGTTCAAGCAATTTTTTATTAAGGTTCTTCAAACGAGAAGCTTATTCATCCTTTCCTGATAATTTCTTCCCGAGATCTTGATTCTCTTGCTCCAACTCCTGGACACATTTTTTTGTATCCCTTGACTTCTTAATTTGAGTAAGTAGTTTTTCACAATGATTTTTTAAGCATAATATTTCTTCATCTCGTTCTAGTAAGTCTTGGTCCATTTTTTGTCTTTCGGTCTCTAGTTCTTCATTTTGTGCAATGAATTCCCGAATATGCTCTTTAAAGTAACGATTATCTTTCTGTGTTAACCCATTAAAATATTTTTCCTTCTCAATTTCAAACTGTATTTTTTTATTGCTCGCTTTATAATGTCCTAGTTCTCCTTCCAATATTCGTGATTGTATTTCTGAATTATCTTGATACCCTTCCATAATAAATAATTTTTAAATGTTTCTTCAATCCTTTTAAAAAAAATCATTTTCCTTATACTCCTTTCACTTTATAAATAAATATTTTATATATAAAATATCATTTTCTCTTTATTATTATACCTTAATAATAAAGTATAAAAGTACTTTTCTTTTTAATATTTGTATAAAAAATACTCTCTTTAATATTTGAAATATCCTTTTAATTTTACTTTTTCATTAAATAATATCAAATAATATGTATTTTATCTTTTTATATCTCCATAAATAACCCAATATAATCCCTTTTTATTTTATTTTTCAAAAAGGATTAAATAATTCCTTTTACTATCTTTTCCTTTTGATGGAATGGATTTTGAAAGATATATATATACTTTTAATAATATATATATATATATATATATATATATATATATATATATATATTTCCTTTAACCAAATAATCCCTTCTTATAACTCTACACTTTTTGTATTTTCTTGATATAAAAATAAAGTGCCCTTCCTTTCAAGTAATAGCTTTCACTTTTAAGTATCTTTTTACTTTAGAATTTTAAATCATTTTTTTTAATTGACAAACATTTTTTATATCAAATGAAATGACCCTTTCATATAACTTAATATAATATAAGTTATAGCTTAATTCTTTTTGTTAGCAGTGGCAAGGCTAAAAAAAATAAGACCCTACGTATCTCTTTTCACTGATAATTTTTTTTGAAAATCACCCTGAAACTTCAGCGTATATTTAATAATATATACACAACTTTTTCGTCTATGTAAAAATGGGTATAGTTCCAAATAAGCAAATGTGCCTTTAATTAATGATTGACTAAAGTATGCTTTTTCTTTGTATCTTTTTCTTATAATATAATATATTTTTATGATATATAATAATTTTTTGAAATATCACTTTATGCTTGTACTTTTAAATATTATTTAATATTTTTTTATATTATTTTTTTTTCACATTTTATAATTTTTCATCCCACCAAGTAATAATAAATCTTTGAGTGACTTTAAAATATAATAATATATTTTCTTTTAAATCTTTCTTAAGCTTCTTAAGACCTCTTTTATTATATTCTTATTTTTCCTTAAATTGAAGTAACAGCTTTTCTCACCTTCGATTTATAATTTATAACTAATTCTAATATGTTTTTACTATTATGCATTCCAACCGTCACAATCTTTCTTGGAAGGTAACTTTGACTTGAATTATTCTCACCTTCGATTTATAATTTATAACTAATTCTAATATGTTTTTACTATTATGCATTCCAACCGTCACAATCTTTCTTAGAAGGTAACTTTGACTTGAATTAGCAATATATGGCAGCAATTTTTTTTTAAATGTCACGATCTATTAAAATTTCTGCTCGACTAATCAGTCCCTGGTTTTAGATACAATTGTGGAGCCCAACACTTCATTATTGGAAAGATATATACAATTGCTCTCGCGTTTTATGATTGTATTGATTGTTTCAGATCGTTTTTCTTGATCAGGGTTTTCTCTGTAACGGCTTCCAGTCTATTATGATGCGGTCGATAGTTTCACCACTAGCTCCATTCTATATTGTTAACTATTTGGCGATGGCCCCAGTGTTGAACAGTCGAGGTTGATGGCTTTTGATGGTTGTTCTTAGAGTGATTGATTGGTAGTCAACATCCAATATCTGTTGTGTAAGGTCGTGATAATTAGAATTGTGAGACTCTAGCTTGTCGCTGTCTATTATTTCCTCTTGCCCCCTCAGCGATACCACGACCAAATTTTTCTTTTTTTTTTTTTTTTATTTAATTATATGCCTTGTGAGTTTTGGACAGTGGAGTGGATAATTTATGCAAAACTTCTTCCTTGAAAGGAGTAGTTATTTTTCAACAGATTTCTTGAATTGTGAATCGCCAAAAGCCGATTTTTGGTCAAAGATCTTGGAATCGAAGAAACTCCGAAAATTTTTAGCATGGCTAAAAGTCGGATCGAAACAAAGCTCTAATACCAACTCAGGTCCTCAACGATTACTAACTCGATAATGAAGAATCATGCAACAATAATTACAAGCTAGCGCAAGAGATAAGTCTTCCATAAAGTATGCTTTGAGGACAAAGCATTTTTAAGGGGAAGGCAATGTTATGAACATAAATATACCTATAAATAGATATTCATAACATAATAATAATTAATTAATAAATAATAACTATTAATAATGAAAGGAAATGTCTCAAATGACATGACTATTGGTTAAAGGGCACCTTTGCGTGGGTATATAAACGAGCCCTCATTCTCAATTGTATATCATCTTATGTCTTATTATCTTATCTTATTATCTTATTATTATCTTATATTATTTACAGTCCTACATGGATTACTTTGTTATATTCCAAGTATTTTGGATAATTCTTGTGTGAGCGAACTTTGTTCGTCTCAAAAACTAAGAATAAAAGGCATTGAATGGGTTAGGAAACGTTGGCATCCATGATACGGTGCAGCT
Organism: Picea glauca; assembly: GCA_000966675.3. Lineage (NCBI taxonomy): Eukaryota > Viridiplantae > Streptophyta > Pinopsida > Pinales > Pinaceae > Picea > Picea glauca. The sequence continues at coordinate 8,488 of JZKD02S0686159.1, forward strand.
CGCCCTCTACAAAGACACCCACAGGTAAGACCTACATTTCCATGTTATCACTGCACCCTATGCCCAAACACTTCCCATGTCACCTCACACACACTTACATGACCTAGATTGCTTGTATATGTAAGATTATGAAATTGCATGCTAAAACCCTAAGTGTGGAGAACTAAGTTGTTTACATCTTCATTCTTTGTTTGTCAACATTCATTTTCTTGTCTTACCTCTAGAAACCTAAGCCTAGCTTTCTAAAGGTATTGGCATAAACTCTCATAGGAACCTAACCCTAGCTTCTTAAGGTGACGTCACACTTCTAAGACCAAGGAATTGGGATGCACTAGGGCCTAGCAAAGCTACACTCTAGCACTTCTCCATTTGTTTTGAGAATACGGGGACTAAGGTCATTACTCCTCCCTACTTCCAAGACCTTACCCTTGGCATTTTTAGCTCAAGGAAGCAAGAACCCCAAGGGCCTAGCTTGTGCTACACCTTTAGAGGCTTCTTGTTTGAACGAAAGTTGTAGAGGACTAAAGTGTGACTTCTCCATAACCTTTCTCCCAACCTTGACCCTAGATCCATTGCCATTTCTTCCTCAGAAAGCTAAACACCATCCTTGGACTCCATTTTACCCAACGCAAGGCACTAGTCAAAACCCAAGGTTTCAAACCATAAGCGCTAAACCCTTCAAAACAACCTCTTAAAACTATTCAAACGACCTCTTCTACTAACCTATTTTGTTGCAAGGATCAACTCCTTTGGGACTTAACTTTTTGATCCACTAACCTTTCCTTGTTGCATGACCAAATTCCTTGTGAATTTTTGTCATTTGCAACTCTAACCCTAACCTACAACCACCTAGTTTTGGAATCTTCCCTAGACTTCAAGCTAGCCTGCACGTAAAACTGACCTTACTATAACCACTTGGACTTAGACTCTTCATTAGACTTTGAAGTTTGAGCCATTGGTTATGCATTGCATTTACTCATCTTTCTAGCACTTGGAAAATCATTATCAATTTTATAGATCGTTCCTGTTGTCAAAACTTTGCTAGACTTATTGCAATTGCTAGCCCTTTGTTACTTCATTAATTAATTTGAGGCATACTTGTACTTGCCATCACTTGTTTATATTCTAGAAGCATAGCATTATTTATTATTTCACTCATTGGGCTAGCTGACTTATTCAATCTTGATTGAAGCAACATTATCATTTGAATACTTGCTTGTGCCTTCTCTGCTAGTAAACAACTCCTTGCAAATCATTAACTCTTTCAGGTTTCATCTTCCAAGACTTAAACACAAAGGTGACCAGTGAGAAGGGAGGAATCTCTATTTGACCTAAGTTATTTACCCCCTTAGTCATCGGGGACGTCTCCCCTAGGGTGGCCTTTTTGCTTTCTCCTAAAGAGAAAGGGATCTCCTATCGTGGTGACAGTTGCGGGTTATTCCCAGTTACGCCAATTTGATCCACTTGCTTTGAGCTTTGGGAAAAGTACAGATTGTGCGATAACAGGTTGTTTGCCAGGCCTGCCCCTAACAGTAGAAGGCCTTGATTCTGATAGTGGACGGCAACTGGTGTGTGTAGGAGTAGGTGTATCAATAAGTGTAGAAGGTTGTGTTGATGCTAGCACATCACCCCCCATGATGTTTTCAAGTCGCTCCTCCTCCTCCTCCCCCTCCTCCTACTCTTGCTCCTCCTCCTCCTCCTGCTCCTCCCCCTGTTGCTCCTACAGGTCCTGTTGTTGTTTGGGTTCCTCCTCTAACCATGCAGGTGCCTCCTCCATGATAGGCATCTCAGCCTCCACCCTCTACTTAGACAATACATCAATATTGTTCAAGGAAATGGCATCCACATCCAGTGTTCTATCCATTTGCTTCAACTATAGTCGGAGATTGTAATGGACATACACCAAGTCATTGAAACGTGAGAACTCCAACTTGAAAGAGGGTCATAAAAAATTTAATGAGTTTTAACTTTTAAGGGTCATAATATATTAGAGGGTCATAGACTCATAAATTACAATAAATGTAATTGTTCATAAGTTCTAACCTGGTGCGTTTCTTTGGGTGTATTTTTTCAAATACCTGATGACATTTATAGGCAATTTATCCAAATCGCTGCGGTTAACCCTCCCGGTGGGTTACGCCCAAAGATGGTCTTTTATGTTGAGCATTTCTTGGAGCTTAGGGATGGGTCCATCGTTCGATCACAATATACATTTCACCATTGGGTAAATGCTCTTCGCATTCCTCTAGGCCAGTTTAGAGTGGCATCTCATAGACTTCGGGTAGAGACAGACCACCAAATCGATCGACCAGACAGGATATGTCAACTATGCCAGTGACAAGAGGTCGAGAATGAGGAGCACTTTATCTTACATTGCCCCATTTATTATGAGATCAGGGGACGGTTTCATTGTTTATTCAGGAGGACTCATATCCTCGCGGTCTTCTTCAGGTATCCTGATCAGCGATGCTTAGCCTTATACATACAGGAGGGCCCTTAAGCTCTGAGCCCATACTCTTCAGCCTCCTACGAGACCAAACCCTATTCGGTGGATCACCTCCTTCATGATGCTACTTTTGGGAAGGGGCACTAAGAGACAAACCAACACCACCGCAGCCCCGAACTCCAGATCAGTGCGGGGGCATGGGACCTTCCCTCATCCCACGAGACTTCACCAACATAACCAGACCAAATCCCTTCCCAGGAGACAAATGAGATCCCCAAAACTCATCGATGTACTACCTATACCAGTCAACAATGCAGCAGACAATCCAGGCACCCCACTAGTTCCCCCTCAAAACATCCTACTATACTCAACTTTCTTCATTCAGTCTCAGATGATAGGAGACATGGGTCCTTTCCATGACATATCTATTTCCTTTCCTTTGGATCCTCTTGTCCTTAGATCTTCTCCTACAGTATGACTCCTCATCAGAGCAGGTCTCTGAGATAATGGTCGAGGGTTCTTCATTCCTTCGAGTAGTTCTCACTCTTTATGACTCTACCTTATTGCACTTTACTTTTTGCATCTTTCTTTTTATAAGAGACCTTTTGGTACTCCTACTTTGTAATGGCATCATTGTACTCAGCAGTCCCTTTGACCTACTTTTGTGGTCATTAGTCGAACATTGATTAAATTATCTTATCTTATCTTATCTTATCTCAAATGCCACTTCTTGGATGATTTGGTCAACTATGAAACAAGTACAATATAAAAGAATGGAACCCCTTCTTTTCCTAGCAGCCTGGAATTTAACATAGCTTGATAGTCGTCTAGGGTTAGGTTTTATTGCATTGTCAACCCCAAATTAGTGACAAGGTTTTGGACCTTCTAGAATCTTCTTGAAAATCCACACATGGCTAGCCCAAATATGTGTGACTAATGGGGGCTAACATGGCATCCACGTGTACCATGGTAGTAAACAAGGTAGGTCAACTTGCAAGACGCATAAAATGCTACGTACATTGTGATTGTGTTTCTTTCAGTGATCCTCTTTATACTGTTGTTTTGGAAATGCATTGAATGCTTATGTAAATTGAAAATAACCTAATAACAGCAGTAAAAACTTAACATGGTATCAAAGATTCACTGAATAGAGCATCTTTCACTAGGTATCTAGACGTCACTGTTGTCGTACAAGAAAATTAGGGCTTTTACAGAAGAGGAATTTTTGACCAAAAACCAACTTGGGAAGTGTGCCTTACCCTAACGCATCTGTTAGAAGCTTGAGCGAACTTTTCAGTGGCTAGATTCTCCAGAAAGTCAAACCTTAGTTTTGACTGGTACCAGGAAACCGGAACCAGTACCAGAAGTACTAGTCTAGAATTTCGCAGGTCAAGTTTCAAGGGGTAAAACTTGGAATTTTCTGAAACAATCAGCTCCAACAAACTCGCCTCAGCCCAATGCATCCCCTGGTAAGTTCAGTTTCATTTTCTGAGCAATTTCATTTTCTGGTCAATTTCTTAGCTCCAGGTCAAGATGTCTGCAAGCATGTAATGTCCCCATTTTGGGACATTATAACTTTACAGAGTGTTATACCTACCAGAGTAGCCAAATAGGGGTGACAGAGAGTTCGGGAGATATTGAGGGGTTTTATTGGGCCCAACTTGCATCGTTCATCATCAAGATCCATTCTGCATAGCTTGGTTTTGGTTTCGTTGCATTTCAACGATTTCCGTAATTTTGAGTTATTATGGATCATATCTTAATTACTCTCACTAAGGTCATAATGGGCATATTACTTGGAGAAACCTTTCAGTGTAATAGCTCATCGGAATCGGGAAGAAGAGCACTACAGGATAAGATGATGAGAAGTGACTTTCAGTGGCTGGAGAAGCCATAAGGATGGATAAATCACTTTTTAGAGGTAAAATGATTAATTAATTAATTAATTAAGTGATTTAATCAAGGAATAATAAAATAAAGTAAAAGTCACTTGGAGGGAAAAGGTCAACAATGAATTAGGGTTTCAACAGTGAATTAGGGTTTTGGAAAGCTATAAGAGAAGAGTTAGTGACCTAATTCATGATTATGCAGATTATGACTTGTCATTGAGGAGAGAGGCGCATCTCAAGAGAGATAGTTCAGTGGATTCCAAGAGGAAGACATCAATTAGTTGATTTCGGTGTTGAGAGACATACCCTAGTCACCAGGAAGATCACACAGGTCTTCCATCATCCTTCAGCAGCAGTTACTCAGTGTTCAGCAGCAAGGGCGCATTCATCCAGAGGGAGGGCGCAACTTCTGGGAGGTTTAGAGATCAACTTGTCCCATCCAGGGAGAATTCCGAGATTTCCCTCCGACCCATTTGAGAGGAAGGCAATGCGCATCTTTTGCCTGGTTCCTCGCCAGATTCCAACAGAGGAATCATCTGAGGCGCATTTTCCAGACTTGGGAGTGCGACACTTTTGGCAGATACATTCAGGGTTCTCGAGCGAGCATCAAGCCATATTCAAGAAACCCTTCCAACCCATTTCCCAGTATACCAAGGCGGTCATTTTGAGACACATCTCGTCCGATTCCGACGGTGGAATCACTAGGACGCATTTTGCCAAAGAAAGAGAGGCGCATTCCCCCAGGGGGATCCATCCGGGATCCAAACCCACCAACAGAGGGGTCCGACAGTTACCAGTACTAAGGACTAGGGCAGGGCGCATCATTTGGGACAGCTTCCAGGCCATTCCGAGAGGTATAGCTCCTAGGGCGAACTTTCCAGACTTCCAACAGTTACCATACGACCTGCCATAGTTCCAGCGCATCCATTGATCCCGCAATGCTCACATATTCTGGGTATTATCTTTTGTTGTTTATTTGTATTCCGGTTAAGATCCTTTTGTCTTTTGATCTAGCCGAGTGTCATCATTTTATTCAGCCGCATTCGGCCTTTTGTATTCCGCAGAGATATCATAATATAAACTTTGCAGTCCTTTGTCGCATTTATTATTTGTATGATGATTTATATGCTATAAACGATTGATCCTACACACACATTAGCAGCGTTTCCTAGACTATCCAAGTCAGGAACATTACAGTGGTATCAGAGCTTTAGTCCTGCCAGCCTGTGACTAAAGTTGATGAGTTCAGCGGGTGACCTAGAAGGCAGAGAGGATGTGGGGAGACAGATATGAGAGGCCAGAGGGCACTGGTAAGGCACCCATGGACTGAGAGGCAGCATTCATGCAGGTACTCAACAATTTAGTAGTCAGTCAGCAGACCATCACGCAGTCTTTGGCACAATTGGCTGATAGATTAGCTATAGTGGACACCCCGGGCACACCAGCTCCACATGCAACACAAGGGAACTCGAGGGCGAGCAGTAGACCGCAGACACCTACTCACACATACACATCTTCGAGTAGGATTCCCATACCATAGTTCCCTAGTTTTCAGAGGGCACCACCAGTAGCAGCACGACAGTCGTTAGCACAGAGGCTGCCCACTCAGACGGAAGACATTGCAGAGTACAAGAGGGAGTATGCAGCGTTGGGCCATGACTTCCATCATGACATGACACTGGTCGAGTATTGTGGACTTAGGGCCATGAACCATCCCAGAGAACCTCAGAGAGGAGAACAACAGCAGCAACAGGGCCATAATATAGATTTCATCCGAAAAGTTGGTAAACTCAAAATACCTTCTTTTGACAGATCGTCCAAATGCACTGCTAGAGCTGGGGTACAAAAGCTAGACATGTACTACAAGCTCAACCAGATGACGGAGACGGAGGTTAGTGACTCTTGCGCATTTGAGGGACAGTTGGATGAACAGGATGATAGCGCATGTCCTTCATCTTCCCCGTCAAGCAATGTTGAGGATTCAACACTTCAACATAGTGGTGACACTTGTGACGATTCATATGTGTTGGCACTTAGACATGATGAGATTAGGAGTTTGGGTGACCTACCTATGGGTGTCGACATGGCTTCCAGGAAGTCATGTATGGAGGATGATGAGCTTCCTCTGATGAGCGAGCCACATTTTTCATCTTCTCAGTCACCTATGCTAGCCACGACACATGAGGATATCAGTGGCATTGTTGATATGGTAGAGGAGCCTTGTGTGGGGATTGTACACAAGGGACATATGGATCTATAGATCCAGGAGGGGAGGTATGGCTTGGAGATAGTTGACCTTACACATACCTATCAGTATGAGGAGAGTGAGTCACCACTCTTGGAGATTCCATTGATGGACCAAGTTGTGGAGACGACAACTTGTTGGGACACTTACTCCCAGGATCGATCTACAGTGATGAGGATGCACTCCTTATTGGTCGATATGACCATAGCACGTGTCTGGACACATCTGTATGGGATCCAGGC
>JZKD02S0686170.1:0-15309 GCA_000966675.3 Picea glauca
TATGTCTTGAGCTTTATAGTTCTACAATACAGTTTTCAGATCCTAAAAGAATGGATCGGATAAGCTAAAGATAGAAAGTCAAAACTGATTTACAAAAGATAAGGAATGATTCTCAAAATGAGGTCAATTCCACATTTCATGATGTAGAATCTCTGTGCAGTGCAGATAATCCTTCCAAGGTTGTTTGATATCCTTTGATGAAGATAAATTTGAATTTGGAAAATTTAGAAAAAACCCTGATCTATTGCCCCCAAAATAAGTGTCAAATCAACTTGAAATCCTCCTCTAACTCCTTTGCATCAAAAGTGGATCTTAGATTTGACACTATAATTCAATATGTATCTTTGGAAAGCACCTTCAAGAGATTTGGTTGAGAAAAACTTTGATCTAGGAAAAAATACACCTTTTCTGGCCAGTCTTAGGTTTCACCAGCTATTTCGCCTTAAGACTTGCTAGTTAGCTGGTGAAAGCTCTGCTTTTCATCAGCTAATTGGTTATAATTCTTCCTTCTGCACTAGTGAAAGTTCTGTCTTTGGCCAAAAAGAAACCCTTCATATTCGATGCTGTTGTTTTACCAAAAAATCAGTGTTCCTTTACATGCATCTTCTTACTCAAACATATCTCTTACCATCCCCAAGAGTTTCCTCAAAAGGATAAGAAGCCACAATCTTATTGCAAACAACAATTGTGTTATTATGTATAAATGAATTTTTTGGGTTTTCTTCTTGTGGAGCCATGATAAATGTTCCCCATCACATGAGTTGCTTCTGTGATCAGAATACAGGAGCGTAGATGCATTTGAATTGTTCTAACATGGAGCACCCATCTACAACAGGAAAAGTTTGACAGAATGCCTTAAAATGCTAGTGCACACTGTGCATAGAAATTTGGGGAATATCACAATCTAGAGTGTGAATACCAACACCTGATGCCAATATAGGACCAATTGGAGAGCCATAACTTATGTCATTCCTCACAACAAAGTCCCAAGTTGAAAGATGATCCATATTTGCAACTTCTTTTAAAAAGAAAGGATGTTATAGTGATTGTTGCATAATGTTTGATCATGATGCCTTTCTTCCTTTGGAAATCTATGAGTCAGATATTTTGTAATCCTTTTCATCATGGGTGTCCCTRCTCCTTAGGCTTAATTTGACCCTACCTCTTCATTATCGAATAAGGAAACCATCTTTATGCAGGACTCATTTGATATATCTGTTGAGGGACTACAACTCTCTAAAAGAGATATTAATGTATAAAAACATGAAGCAAGATTGTTAATCCTTCTAGAATAGATAAATTCATACCGTGCTCCTCCTGAGTAGCTAGGTGGGATATCACAAACATTTAATTCAAAGTTTGTTATTTCCTCAACATCACAACTAAGTTCCCCTACCCAAACCACTATATTCATAAAAAAATCTACATGCGGGAATTGGATCCCAACACTACACGCCCCAACCTTTATCATTTATTTGGAACACCTCCCTTAAGCCTAGAACATAAGCATCTGCGTGTTCAATTGAAACCTTGTTGTAATGCCTCACTTCCATGCAAATACCACACCTGTTGCAAACACCATTTTAATGATGATCAGAGAAATTTGTTTATTGAATAACGCCCCTCTTCACCTGTTTGTGGTTTTTGTTTGTGGCCTGCCCCAAAAAAGAACTATTATCAATCACAAGACACATGTAAAATCGTGTAGCATGATATATCTTTAAATCTACCAGCAATTGGCTTTCAAAACGCCATCTGCAAAATTTTGGGCACCTATCAATTGATGGAACGAGTGGTGTTGGGCTTGGAAATTGCGTTGGGCTTTGTGTATTGACTTGTGTCTAGATCTGGTGATTTGGCATACAAAACAAACTGAGAATTTACCTGTGGCTTTGATGTGTTGTTTGACTTGGCTAAGCGCATGGCTATAATTTTGCAGTTTGAAAACAACCCGGACATGCAAGATTTGTTCAGATATTGATGTGTGATCTCCTTTTCTTATTAGCTGCTCTATGTAATCTCAGGCACTTGGCATGTGTAATGATAGGCATCGACATTGGCACCTTAGACTTTACAATTTGACACCTTTACATTTGCAAACTGAACACCGGGCTGAGATTCTTTTTAGAGCACCTACGGAAACCATTTTAATCTCGGCATCTGGAAGCTTGTAAATATTTTAAAAAACAATGCAGGGAAAGTATCCCACATTCCTCGGGAGTTTAGGTGTTTCCAGTGTTACATACGCCAATCCATTAACTATAAAATCAATGAGTCGTATTGGAAAAGGATCGGTGTTGCACTTGGCTTGGCTTGTGGTTTGATGCGATAGGATTTCAATGTGGTGGCCTCAACCCTAGACTTTGTTCTATGCAATAAATTTAGGACACTTAAAGCACACACCATATTTTGGTTAGAATAACAATATATATTTTTTATTTTCGAATCTAAGAGGCAATAAACTAGGGTTTTAGGCTCTAACAACAGGGATTTGGGAATCAGCACTTCCCACTTCTCTCCACGAAATCTAGGAATACTATGTTCCCATTCATCTCTAGTAGGTACTAGATGAGGGTAACCAGAAATACTTGAAAAATCACAGAACTCATACCTTGTAGGAAAGATCGTATTCATGTCATACCAGTGGAGTCGCCAACAGATTTTAGAGAAATGGAGTCACCACTGAATTTTTCCTTCATGGAGTCGCCAGATAGATAATTACAACCAAAATAATGTCAAGGCTTTGTCTATCATCAAAGATGGATCTATGTCACCTCCCAAGGAAGATGAGCTTCAATATCCTCTCCCCGTCAACAACGCCAATTTGTTATCACTCCAAGAAACTCTTTGGGGTTGCAAACCAAAGATGCTTGGTAACTTAAAATATGAATGGGTTTATGATTATGTTGGGATAAAATGGGATAATTGACCTACTAGATCATATCAAGACAGTAAAAGAATATATAATCGGATGAGACAGTGCTTTCAAGAATCAATGATCAGATGAATAGCATAACAAAGGATGGATAATACTATACTTACTAACCAGATCACACATGTGATGGGTTGGATAAGATAGTGCAGTTATCACTATTAAATCAAGCTTATGAGTTGACCAATGAGATGTCATTCATTGGCAACTAAGACAAACTTGACACAAAGTGAAGATTACCATTAAATCAAGCTATGAACTGACTAACGCGATGACAGTCATATTGCAGTTAAGATAACTTGAATTAAAGCATAGAAGGAATAAGAAGTGAGAATCTGATATTCATAGAGAAAGAAGACTGTGATCTGAATTACATATCTATGACAGTCTATTACAAATGCAACATGGTATTGTATCTAGCATTCAAACCTCAGTCCTATGACTGAACCCCCCTCTAGTTTCTCTTATGTCTTGATCTTTATAGTTCTACAATACAGTTTTCAGATCCTAAAAGAATGGATCGGATAAGCTAAATATAGAAAGTCAAAACTATTTTACAAAAGATAAGGAATGATTCTCAAAATGAGGTCAATTCCACATTTCATGATGTAGAATCTTTGTGCAGTGCAGATAATCCTTCCAAGGCTGTTTGATATCCTTTGATGAAGATAAATTCAAATTTTCCAAATTTAGAAAAAACCTTGATTTATTGCCCCCAAAATAAGTGTCAAATCAACTTGAAATCCTCCTCCAACTCCTTTGCATCAAAAGTGGGTCTTAGATTTGACACTATAATTCAATATGTATATTTGGAAATAACTTTCAAGAGATTTGGTGGAGAAAAACTTTGATCTGGGAAAAAATACACCTTTGCTGGCTAGTCTCAGGTTTCACCAGCTATTTTGCCTTAAGATTTGCTAGTTAGCTGGTGAAATCTCTGCTTTTCATCAGCTAACTGGTTATAATTCTGCCTTTTGCACTGCTGAAAGTTATGTCTTTGTCCAAAAAGCAACCCTTCATATTCAAAACTGTTTCTTTACCAAAAACTCATTGTTCCTTTACATGCATCTTCTTACTCAAACATATCTCTTACCATCCCCAAGTTTTTCCTCAAAAGGATAAGAAGCCACAATCTTATTGCAAACAACAATTGTGTTATTATGTATAAATGAAATTTTTGGGTTTTCTTCTTATGGATCCATGATAAATGTTCCCCATCACACGAGCTGCTACTGTGATCAAAATACAGGAGCGTAGATGCATTTGAATTGTTCTAACATGGAGCACCCATATACAGCAAAAAAAGTTTGACAGAATGCTTTAAAATGTTAGTGCACACTGTGCATAGAAATTTGGGGAATATCACAATCTAGAGTGTGAATACCAACACCTGATGCCAATATAGGACCAATTGGAGAGTCATACCTTATGTCATTCCTCACAACAAAGTCCTGAGTTGAAATATGATCCATATTTGAAACTTCTTTTAAAAAGAAAGGATGTTATAGTGATTGTTGCATAATGTTGATTTGCATTATGTTTGATCACGATGCCTTTCTTCCTTTGGAAATCTATGAGTTAGATATTTTGTAATCCTTTTCATCATGGGTGTCCCTGCTCCTTAGGCTTAATTTGACCCTACCTCTTCATTATCGAATAAGGAAACCATCTTTATGCAGGACTCATTTGATATATTTGTTGAGGGACTACAACTCTCCAAAAGAGTTGTTAATGTATAAAAAAATGAAGAAAGATTGTTAATCCTTCTAGAATAGATAAATTCATACCGTGCTCCTCCTAAGCAACTAGGTGGGATATCACAAACATTTAATTCAAAATCTATTATTTCCTCAACATCACAACTAGTTCCCCTGCCCAAACTAGTGTATTCACAAACAAATCTACATGCGGGAATTGGATCCCAAGACTAAATGACCCAACCTTTATCATTTATTTGGAACACCTCCCTTAAGCCTAACACATAAGCATCTGCGTGTTCAATTGAAACCTTGTTGTAATGCCTCACTTCCATGCAAGTACCACACCTGCTGCAAACGCCATTTTAATGATGATCAGAGTAATTTATTTATTGAAATAACGCCCCTCTTCACTTGTTTGTGGTTGTTGTTTGTAGCCCGCTCCAAAACTGAACTATTATCAATCACAAGACACCTGTAAAATCGTGTAGCATGATATATCTCTAAATCTACCAACAATCGGCTTTCAAAATTTTGGGCACCTATCAACTGATGGAATGAGTGGTGTCGAGCTTGGAAATTGCGCTGGGCTTTGTGTATTGACTTGTGTCTGGATCTGGTGATTTGGCATACAAAATAAACTGAGAATTTACCCATGGTTTTGATGTGTTGTTTGACTTGGTTGAGCGCATGGCTACAATTTTTCAGTTTGAAAACAACCCGGACATGCAAGATTTGTTCAGATACTGATGTGTGATCTCCTTTTCTTATTAGCTTCTCTCTATAATCTCAGGCACTTGGCATATGTAATGATAGGCATCGACATCGACACCTTAGACTTTACAATTTGACACCATTACATTTTCAAACTGAACACAGGGCCGAGCTTCTTTTTAGAGCACCTGCGCAACCCATTTTAATCTCAGCATATGGAAGCCTGTAAATATTTTAAAAAACAATGCAGGGAAAGTATCCCACATTCCTCGGGAGTTTAGGTGTTTCCATTGTTACATGCACCAATCCATTAACTATAAAATCAATGAGTCATATGGGAAATAGATCGGTGTTGTGCTTGGCTTGGCTTGTGGTTTGATGCGCTAGGATTTCAATGTGGTGGCCTCAACCCTAGACTTTGTTCTATGCAATAAATTTAGGACACTTAAAGCACACACCATATTTTAGTTAAAATAACAATATATATTTTTTATTTTCAAATCTAAGAGGCAATAAACTAGGGTTTTAGGCTCTAACAACAGAGATTTGGGAATGGAGAATAGAGGGCAGAGTCATAGGAGTCTTTGGGAAAAAGTAATCACTGGGAACTTCTCAAAAAGTTCTAGAAACAGTTGGAGATCATGACACTGGTAAACAATGGAAAATCTAGCCTAAATTGGATGAAAATGCTAAAATTTACTAGTACATTTTGAGTGCTAACATAATGCATACGACATACTGAGCCAACTACCAGAGGATGAGTAAATCCAAGATCCACATGAAGGGTTGTAGAAGGGAAAAGACTAGAACCTTACACCCTCCTCCTTTGGCCCAAATAAAGAGATCCACTCAGACGAAAAAGGAGATGGAGACAGAGACAACCTAATTCAGATGGACGCCCAAGACTTAGCAGTTATTGACCTTGAAAAACTTAAGGAAGATATCAATCAGAAGGATTTTCAAACCCTCCCTGAAGGAGACTCAGAAAGGTACACAAGGTCTTTCTAGATTCAACAGCGGGATCCACAACACGTTTAGGCATAGCCACAGAATTAGGCTCAGGCCAAAAAAAAATACCGCATGAAAACAAAAGAAGCGAATGAAAACTAGTACATCAACTAATCAAAGAATATGACAATCTCATGATCAACTCTAGTGAGATACACAAGCTCTTGGAGGGATACCTCCACCCACACCCACCCTCATAATGATGAAGATCATCACTTGGAACATTAGAGGACTCAATGACAGATCCAAGCAAAGGACTCTCAGGGACTGCATCAAAGCTGAAAGCCCAAATATTCTAATGTTATAAGAAATGAAATGTGCAGGAATGGAGGCCGAAACCATATTTCAACGCATATGGAAACGTTGCAACTCCATCCAAAAAGACTCCTCGGGAGCCTTAGGAGGTCTGGCTATACTATGGAACCCAAGAAACACCACTCTTAGTGAACCCTTTTCCACCATAGTCACCTTATCAGCTCCCTTTGAAGTCACAGACTTGAATTAGGAGGGAACCATCACCAATGTCTATGGACCCCAAGGGAAACAGGAAACAATCAAATTCATGGAAAGGCTCACTTGTATAAAACCTTTGGCAGCCACACCTAACTGGATCATAGGAGGTGACTTCAACATGATCATGTCATTGGAGGAGAAAACAGGAGGGAGCAAAAGACTCAAGAAAGATAGTGGTAAGTTCAAATCTCTTCATGAGCAGCTAAAGTTAGTAGATATAGAGAACAACAATGGCACCTTCACGTGGTCCAACCGCAGGTCAGGAAATCATCACGTAGCCTGTCGATTGGATCGCTTTCTTGTGGAAGAGAAATTGATTGAAAGAGACCTCTGCATGGAAAGCCTTATTCTCCCCAAAGCAGGATCTGACCATTGGCCAATATCCCTCCAGCTAGCAATAGAGGAAACACCTAAATTTAAACCATTCAGGTTTGAGAAATTTTGGCTTACACACCCAAATTTCCAACAACTCGCAAAAACTTGGTGGGTTCAAGCCAAAGTAGACCATGGTACCAATATGTACAAATTCCAACAAAGGCTCAAAAATTTCAAGCAAATGCTAAAGCACTAGAACATAAACACTTTTGGCAACATATTTCAAAGCATTTAGGACACAGAGAAAAAGCTGGCTGAGATACAAAGAAATTTCATCTCAGGAACTTGAACTGTTGAGCTCATGAAGGAGGAGGAGGAACTGGAAGTGAAGCTAGAGGAAAGAAGAAAAAAAGAGGAGATATTATGGAGGAAGAAATCCAGGGTACAATGGCTCAAAGAGGGGGAAAAGAACACAAAATTCTTCCACAGAACCATGATCCATCGATGACAAATCAACATAATAACTCATCTGGAGAATGAATAGGGTAACTTGATCAGAGAACACTGCCAAATAGAAGAGGAGCTCAACAGGTACTATCAGAACATCCTTATGGAAACTAAGGTGAATAGAAATGAAGCCATCACTCGAATCACCAGACACATACCCTCATTGGTAACCCCTGAAAAGAACGCAACTCTCATGAGGCAAATCACTCAGGAGGAAGTGGACCAAGTAGAAAAAGCTATGCCCGTAGGAAAAGCTCCAGGCCCAGATGGCTTCACCACTGACTTCTTCCATCACTGCTGGGACATAGTCAAGAAGGATGTCTGGGAGGTCGTAGAGGAATCACAGATGTCGGGAAAAGTTCTCCAGGCTCTCAACACAACCTTCCTCACTCTCATTCCAAAGGAGGAAAGATTCAAAAATCCCAAATAGTTCAGGCCCATTGCCTTATGTAACGTAATTTATAAGATCATTACAAAAGTGATCGCAAATCGCCTCAAGCCAATACTACCCCATGTCATCTCCTAGGAACAAGCTGGTTACGTAGAAGGAAGACAAATTATGGACAGCGTCATTCTAGCACATGAGGTGATCAATTCTCTCAAATCAACAAAAACTCTAGGTATGTTAATCAAACTTGATCTCTCAAAAGCTTTTGATAAATCCAGCTGGCAATACCTTAGAGCCATCTTAAATTCTTTTGGTTTTGACCAAAACTGGGTAAATTGGATTTTGAAGCTCACCTCTTCGACCTTCTTCTCTATCCTTGTCAATGGATTCCCTTCTCTACCCTTCTCTCCCTTCAGAGGTATTAGGCAAGGGGATCCATTATCACCCTTCATTTTTGTACTCATGGTGGAAGGCTTGGGCCGCTACATCAAATCAACAGTTCTAGAAGGCTCCCTCAAAGGCCTACCCTTGCATAACATCCATCCATCTCCCTCACACAGTCAATTTGTTGATGACACCCTTCTCATGAATTCCCCCACTTCTCATGAAGCCAACAAGATCAAATCCATCCTCTCTGATTTTACAGAAGCCTTAGGCATGACGCTGAACCTAAACAAATGAAAGATTTTCTTTTTCAACACTCCATCTGCGGTTCAATCACATATCTCCAAACTCCTGGGCATCCCCAAGAGCTCCCTTCCATCCAATTACCTAGGAATTCCTCTCATAGGAGCACCAGCTAAATCCATCTCCTAGGACAACCTCCTCCTCTCTATCTCGAATAGGCTAGCCAACTGGACCTTCAGAACGCTAAATATCATAGCCAGATTGGTCCTTCTAAAATCGGTCCTACAAAACCTACCCACTTATCTCTTTACCACCCTAGCAGCTCCCAAGCAAACCATCAAAGAAGTAAGAAACCTCCAGAAAAATTTCCTCTGGCAAGGCCTACAGCCCAACAAGAAATGGGCATTGGTAGGGTGGGATAAGGTCTGTGCACCAAAAAGCATGGGCAGCCTTGGACTCCAAGACCCAGGGAAGCTCAACTAGATAATGGGAGCCAAGATGTGGTGGAGATGGATGAAAACACCAGATGCCCTATGGGAAAAAATATGGAAGAACAAATATGCTCCCTCCATGCAGATTGACCAACTGATCAGGCACAATGTTCGAATACAGGGCTCAAACATTTGGAACACAGCCTGGCAAAACAGGGACTTAATACAGAAGCATGCCTTTTGGGAGATCCACAATGGATAAAGCACAATGTTTTGGCAAGACTCTTGGCAACAACTTAAACCTCTAAATGATCTGGCAGAGCTAAGACCCCTCCAATAGGCTCTTAATCAAGATCCTCCACTTAAGGTAAAAGATCTATGGAAACCCCTCGAGCAAAGATAGCAGTGGCGACAGTGGAAGACCTCCAGCCAGGAATTAAGAGTCCCAGATGACTTAAATCTGTTAGCCTGGCACCACCATGCAAGACACAGGAAAATCCCCAATAGAGAAGGCCTATACATCCTCAGGTGGGGACACTCCACAACTGGTAATTTTTAGGTCAAAGAAGCCTACTACTTATAAATTAATTACCACAATCAGGAAAAGGACAAAATTTGGAACAAAATCTGGAACAAGGCACTATGGCCAAAGGTTTCCGCCTTCCTCTGGTTAATTGTCCATAACAAAATTCTAACATGGGATAATCTCAGGAGAAGAGACTTCATTGGGCCCTCAATTTGCATCTTATGTCAACACCAAGAGGAGACCAAAGAGCATNAGATATTTTGTAATCCTTTTCATCATGGGTGTCCCTGCTCCTTAGGCTTAATTTGACCCTACCTCTTCATTATCGAATAAGGAAACCATCTTTATGCAGGACTCATTTGATATATTTGTTGAGGGACTACAACTCTCCAAAAGAGTTGTTAATGTATAAAAAAATGAAGAAAGATTGTTAATCCTTCTAGAATAGATAAATTCATACCGTGCTCCTCCTAAGCAACTAGGTGGGATATCACAAACATTTAATTCAAAATCTATTATTTCCTCAACATCACAACTAGTTCCCCTGCCCAAACTAGTGTATTCACAAACAAATCTACATGCGGGAATTGGATCCCAAGACTAAATGACCCAACCTTTATCATTTATTTGGAACACCTCCCTTAAGCCTAACACATAAGCATCTGCGTGTTCAATTGAAACCTTGTTGTAATGCCTCACTTCCATGCAAGTACCACACCTGCTGCAAACGCCATTTTAATGATGATCAGAGTAATTTATTTATTGAAATAACGCCCCTCTTCACTTGTTTGTGGTTGTTGTTTGTAGCCCGCTCCAAAACTGAACTATTATCAATCACAAGACACCTGTAAAATCGTGTAGCATGATATATCTCTAAATCTACCAACAATCGGCTTTCAAAATTTTGGGCACCTATCAACTGATGGAATGAGTGGTGTCGAGCTTGGAAATTGCGCTGGGCTTTGTGTATTGACTTGTGTCTGGATCTGGTGATTTGGCATACAAAATAAACTGAGAATTTACCCATGGTTTTGATGTGTTGTTTGACTTGGTTGAGCGCATGGCTACAATTTTTCAGTTTGAAAACAACCCGGACATGCAAGATTTGTTCAGATACTGATGTGTGATCTCCTTTTCTTATTAGCTTCTCTCTATAATCTCAGGCACTTGGCATATGTAATGATAGGCATCGACATCGACACCTTAGACTTTACAATTTGACACCATTACATTTTCAAACTGAACACAGGGCCGAGCTTCTTTTTAGAGCACCTGCGCAACCCATTTTAATCTCAGCATATGGAAGCCTGTAAATATTTTAAAAAACAATGCAGGGAAAGTATCCCACATTCCTCGGGAGTTTAGGTGTTTCCATTGTTACATACACCAATCCATTAACTATAAAATCAATGAGTCATATGGGAAATAGATCGGTGTTGTCCTTGGCTTGGCTTGTGGTTTGATGCGCTAGGATTTCAATGTGGTGGCCTCGACCCTAGACTTTGTTCTATGCAATAAATTTAGGACACGTAAAGCACACACCATATTTTAGTTAAAATAACAATATATATATTTTATTTTCAAATCAAAGAGGCAATAAACTAGGGTTTTAGGCTCTAACACCAGAGATTTGGGAATGCAGATCAGAGGGCAGAGTCATAGGAGTCTTTGGGAAAAAGTAATCACTGGGAACTTCTCAAAAAGGTCTAGAAACAGTTGGAGATCATGACACTGGTAAACAATGGAAAATCTAGCCTAAATTGGATGAAAATGCTAAAATTTACTAGTACATTTTGAGTGCTAACAGAATGCATACGACATACTGAGCCAGCTACCAGAGGATGAGGTAATCCAAGATCCACACGAAGGGTTGTAGAAGGGAAAAGACTAGAACCTTACACCCTCCTCCTTTGGCCCAAATAAAGAGATCCACTCAGACGAAAAAGGAGATGGAGACGGAGACAACCTAATTCAGATGGACGCCCAAGACTTAACAGTTATTGACCTTGAAAAACTTAAGGAAGATATCAATCAGAAGGATTTGCAAACCCTCCCTGAAGGAGACTCAGAAAGGTACACAAGGTCTTTCTAGATTCAACAACGGGATCCACAGCACGCTTAGGCATAGCCACAGAATTAGGCTCGGGCCAAAAAAAAATACCGCATGAAAACAAAAGAAGGGAATGAAAACTAGTACATCAACTAATCAAAGAAGATGACAATCTCATGATCAACTCTAGTGAGATACACAAGCTCTTGGAGGGATACCTCCACCCACACCCACCCTCATAATGATGAAGATCATCACTTGGAACATTAGAGGACTCAATGGCAGATCCAAGCAAAGGACTCTCAGGGACTGCATCAAAGCTGAAAGCCCAGATATTCTAATGTTATAAGAAACGAAATGTGTAGGAATGGAGGCCGAAACCATATTTCAACGCATATGGAAAGGTTGCAACTCCATCCAAACAGACTCATCGGGAGCCTTAGGAGGTCTGGCTATACTGTGGAACCCAAGCAACACCACTCTTAGTGAACCCTTTTCCACCATAGGCACCTTATCATCTCCCTTTGAAGTCACAGACTCGAATTAGGAGGGAACCATCACCAATGTCTATGGACCCCAAGGGAAACAGGAAAAAATCAAATTCATGGAAAGGTTGGCTTGTATAAAACCTTTGGCAACCACACCTAACTGGATCATAGGAGGTGACTTCAACATGATCATGTCATTGGAGGAGAAAACAAGAGGGATCAAAAGACTCAAGAAAGATAGTGGTAAGTTCAAATCTCTTCCTGAGCAGCTAAATTTAGTAGATATAGAGAACAACAATGGCACCTTCACATGGTCCAACCACAGGTCAGGAAATCATCACGTAGCCTGTCGATTGGATCACTTTCTTGTGGCAGAGGAATTGATTGAAAGAGACCTCTGCATGGAAATCCTTATTCTCCCCAAAGCTGGATCTGACCATTGGCCAATAGCCCTCCATCTAGCAATAGAGGCAACACCTAAATTTAAACCATTCAGGTTTGAGAAATTTTGGCTTACACACCCAAATTTCCAACAACTCACAAAAACTTGGTGGGCTCAAGCCAAAGTAGACCATGGTACCAATATGTACAAATTCCAGCAAAGGCTCAAAAATTTCAAGCAAATGCTAAAGCACTAGAACATAAACACTTTTGGCAACATATTTCAAAGCATTTAGGACACAGAGAAAAAGCTGGCTGAGATACAAAGAAATTTCATCTCAGGAACTTGAACTGTTGAGCTCATGAAGGAGGAGGAGGAACTGGAAGTGAAGCTAGAGGAAAGAAGAAAAAAAGAGGAGATATTATGGAGGAAGAAATCCAGGGTACAATGGCTCAAAGAGGGGGAAAAGAACACAAAATTCTTCCACAGAACCATGATCCATCGATGACAAATCAACATAATAACTCATCTGGAGAATGAATAGGGTAACTTGATCAGAGAACACTGCCAAATAGAAGAGGAGCTCAACAGGTACTATCAGAACATCCTTATGGAAACTAAGGTGAATAGAAATGAAGCCATCACTCGAATCACCAGACACATACCCTCATTGGTAACCCCTGAAAAGAACGCAACTCTCATGAGGCAAATCACTCAGGAGGAAGTGGACCAAGTAGAAAAAGCTATGCCCGTAGGAAAAGCTCCAGGCCCAGATGGCTTCACCACTGACTTCTTCCATCACTGCTGGGACATAGTCAAGAAGGATGTCTGGGAGGTCGTAGAGGAATCACAGATGTCGGGAAAAGTTCTCCAGGCTCTCAACACAACCTTCCTCACTCTCATTCCAAAGGAGGAAAGATTCAAAAATCCCAAATAGTTCAGGCCCATTGCCTTATGTAACGTAATTTATAAGATCATTACAAAAGTGATCGCAAATCGCCTCAAGCCAATACTACCCCATGTCATCTCCTAGGAACAAGCTGGTTACGTAGAAGGAAGACAAATTATGGACAGCGTCATTCTAGCACATGAGGTGATCAATTCTCTCAAATCAACAAAAACTCTAGGTATGTTAATCAAACTTGATCTCTCAAAAGCTTTTGATAAATCCAGCTGGCAATACCTTAGAGCCATCTTAAATTCTTTTGGTTTTGACCAAAACTGGGTAAATTGGATTTTGAAGCTCACCTCTTCGACCTTCTTCTCTATCCTTGTCAATGGATTCCCTTCTCTACCCTTCTCTCCCTTCAGAGGTATTAGGCAAGGGGATCCATTATCACCCTTCATTTTTGTACTCATGGTGGAAGGCTTGGGCCGCTACATCAAATCAACAGTTCTAGAAGGCTCCCTCAAAGGCCTACCCTTGCATAACATCCATCCATCTCCCTCACACAGTCAATTTGTTGATGACACCCTTCTCATGAATTCCCCCACTTCTCATGAAGCCAACAAGATCAAATCCATCCTCTCTGATTTTACAGAAGCCTTAGGCATGACGCTGAACCTAAACAAATGAAAGATTTTCTTTTTCAACACTCCATCTGCGGTTCAATCACATATCTCCAAACTCCTGGGCATCCCCAAGAGCTCCCTTCCATCCAATTACCTAGGAATTCCTCTCATAGGAGCACCAGCTAAATCCATCTCCTAGGACAACCTCCTCCTCTCTATCTCGAATAGGCTAGCCAACTGGACCTTCAGAACGCTAAATATCATAGCCAGATTGGTCCTTCTAAAATCGGTCCTACAAAACCTACCCACTTATCTCTTTACCACCCTAGCAGCTCCCAAGCAAACCATCAAAGAAGTAAGAAACCTCCAGAAAAATTTCCTCTGGCAAGGCCTACAGCCCAACAAGAAATGGGCATTGGTAGGGTGGGATAAGGTCTGTGCACCAAAAAGCATGGGCAGCCTTGGACTCCAAGACCCAGGGAAGCTCAACTAGATAATGGGAGCCAAGATGTGGTGGAGATGGATGAAAACACCAGATGCCCTATGGGAAAAAATATGGAAGAACAAATATGCTCCCTCCATGCAGATTGACCAACTGATCAGGCACAATGTTCGAATACAGGGCTCAAACATTTGGAACACAGCCTGGCAAAACAGGGACTTAATACAGAAGCATGCCTTTTGGGAGATCCACAATGGATAAAGCACAATGTTTTGGCAAGACTCTTGGCAACAACTTAAACCTCTAAATGATCTGGCAGAGCTAAGACCCCTCCAATAGGCTCTTAATCAAGATCCTCCACTTAAGGTAAAAGATCTATGGAAACCCCTCGAGCAAAGATAGCAGTGGCGACAGTGGAAGACCTCCAGCCAGGAATTAAGAGTCCCAGATGACTTAAATCTGTTAGCCTGGCACCACCATGCAAGACACAGGAAAATCCCCAATAGAGAAGGCCTATACATCCTCAGGTGGGGACACTCCACAACTGGTAATTTTTAGGTCAAAGAAGCCTACTACTTATAAATTAATTACCACAATCAGGAAAAGGACAAAATTTGGAACAAAATCTGGAACAAGGCACTATGGCCAAAGGTTTCCGCCTTCCTCTGGTTAATTGTCCATAACAAAATTCTAACATGGGATAATCTCAGGAGAAGAGACTTCATTGGGCCCTCAATTTGCATCTTATGTCAACACCAAGAGGAGACCAAAGAGCAT
>JZKD02S0686181.1:0-15309 GCA_000966675.3 Picea glauca
AAGCTCAAACGATGCCATCTTAATGGTTCTTTGATATGTGTTGTTGTATGAAAACTCTACTAGTGGGAAGAACTATCCACAATTTTTATGTTGGTCCATTACATACATACGCAACTTATATTACAAAATCCAGTTCATTCTTTATGTCTTCCCGTCGATCTCCGGGTGATAAGTTGTGATAAAGCTCGGTTGTTTTTCCAAGCCCTCTTGGAAACTAGTCCAAAATCGTCCTGTAAAAATCAATCCTTTATCATATATGATCCTTTTTGGCATGCCATGTAATCTCACAATATCGTTGATAAAAAATATAGCTATGTCTAGTGCCTGATATGATGTACAAACATGAATAAAATGTGCACTCTTTGTCAGAGTGTCAACTACCATGAAAATCGAGTCCTACCTCCTTGCCTTCAATGACATTCCAACAATAAATTCCAACAAAATGACCTCGCATTTCAATTCCAGAATAGTGTGTGGTTGTAGTAATCCTACTGGATGTTTGTGTTCAACTTTCACTTGTTGACATTCTATACATATCGCCACATAGAGAACTATGTCTTCTTTCATCCCTTTCCATAAGAATAAAGGATTTAGGTCTGCCCTCATCTTCGTGACTCGTGGATGAGCCATGTACACTCCGAGATGCACTTCACTTAAGATCAAGCTTATTAATTCATCATTAGGTGGTACATAAATCTTGTTTTTATACCTGATCAATCTGTCATTGTCCAATGTATAACCCTCAAGCTTTGGTACCATCATGGTGTCTTGTCTGATATTTTCCTTAACCTATTTATACCAATCATTGTTGATATGTATAGTTAGAATCCTTTCTTGAAGATTCATCCAAAGAGGTACACCGAGAAGATGTCTGGTCTTCGACTCAACGCATCAGCCACTCTATTTACTGTTCCTTTTATGTATGTGATCTAAAAATCATATTCATTAAGTAATTATGACCAACGCCTTTGTCGTGCGTTCAAGATACTTTGAATAAGTATGTGCTACAATTCACAATGATCTGTTCTTAGTTTTAATTTTCATCCAATCAGATAGTGTCTCCACACTCTTAGGGAATACACAATGGCTAATACATCCAAATCATGCGTTGCATTATTCTCCTCATACTTTCTTAATTTCCTTGAGATGTAAGCGATCACTTAACAATATTAAAAAAATATTCAACCTAAACCTTCCTTGGATGCATATGTGCATACCAAGAATTACTTGTCAATGTTAGGGACTTGTATTATCGATGTTGTCGTCAATAACCCCTTGAGCCTTTGAAATTCTTTCGCTCATTTCTTGGTCCATAATTTTTTTTTATTTTTCTTCTGCAATTCTATGATTGGATTTTCTATCTTCGAAAAACCTTTGATGAACCATAGGTAATATCCTTATAAGCCCATAAAGATGCATACTTATTGTACGTTTTTCAGCGTAGGACATTCCATAATAGCCTATACTTTTGTTGGATCCACAACGATGCCTTCGTCATACATAACATTCCCTAAGTAATGAATCCTTGATTGGTAAAAAGAGCATTTCCACAGTTTCCTGTATAATTTGTGTTCCCGTAAACACTGTAGTACTAAGTGAAAATGTTCACCATAAAATTATAGTGTGTGAAATTCAGCTTGAATGTAGTCATATCTTCCTCTTTAATTCGTAACTAGTGATACCCCGATCTCAATTCGACCTCGGAAAACACCATCATGCCTTTCATTTGATCAAACAAATCATCTATTCTTGGCAATGGATATTGGTTCTTGATCGTCGCCTTGTTTAATTGAGAGTAGTCAATACAAAGTCTCCATGACCCATCCTTCTTTCTTATGAAAATAAAAGGCACACCCTAGGGTGACACACTTGGACATATAAGTCCCAAGTCCAACAACTCCTTCAATTGCATTTTCAACTCATGTAACTCAGGCATTGACATCTGATATGGAAATCTTTCTAACGGTTCAGTTCCAGGTTTCAAGTCGATTTTAAAATCCAAATCTCTTTCGGGTGACAAACTTGGTAACTCTCTTGGAAACACCTCGGCAAACTGTCATATTACCAGAAGGTTTTCTAATCCTTCTGCCTCTCCCTTTTTGTTTAGCACTAAGATTGCATATAACTTACATCCTTTGTGTTACCTCTTTTGTAGTTCTAGAGTGGAAATGAACCTCAATGAGACTCCTTAGCGTATTCCCACAACTACTCTTAATTGTCCCTCATCATTGGTCAAACTCAATTGTTTTGTCTTACAGTTGAGTATCGCATCATGTGATTCCAAACATTCCATATCGATCATCATGTCAAAAGATCTTAAGATCGTGACATATAGGTCAAACTTATTTACAAAATATCCCAAGTTAATGCGACAGCCTGTAACCCTTCCTCCAACCTTTTGTTTGGCACCCGAATCCATTTCTATGTGCCTAACCTCATCCTTCTCGACTACCTTTACCTTCATTCTTTCCAGCACCGCACTAGAAATAAAGCTCCTTGTAGCACCTAGATCTATCAAAATAATAAATATTTGGTCTATGATTGTACATGACGTCTTGAGCAGAGTGGACTGGTGCTTATCCTGGCGATTATTTACTGTTGCATGAATCTTTTGGGCCTTGCCCAAATCTCCAACAGTAGTGTGTCACATGTTGATCCCACCGCTCTGGCCTTCTCAATAGAATAGTCTCATTGGTAATGTGGCTCCCCACATGTCCAACATCTGGTCTTGGGTCCAGTACTCCTAGTCCCCGAATGAGAAGTTGTTGGCCTACCAGCTTGACTTGATGGTCTGTTCTACTGAACATGCCTAAATTGTTTCTATTACAGGTAAAGTTTCTACTGATGAGGGGGTCCTCTGTAGGGAGTCTTTTTCTGAGGAGTCGGTCATCGCGGTGTTGTGAATGTGGATCCTCTCGATGTATCTCGATACCCTGATGTATGTTTGACTGGTGTCTGATGATTTTATGCACCTACGGTCATGTTGACAGGTGAAAATGACCGTCCGTCAATTGGAAGAACGAGTTTGGTCTAAGGTTGTCTAAATAACCCAAGTCGTTTGGTATGACTCGCTCCAATAGGTTTAATGGCTTCGTTGGCCAATCTAAAAGTCCTAAAAGAAACAAATAAAAGAAAAAGAACAAACTAACAAATAACTACTTAGTATATATATGTACATGCCTATCTATATAACTATTTTAAATAATATTTACACAACAGATTTGTTTATCTAATTTATGTGCATGTTATACAAGTTCAAGTTTTAATCTAAAATCATGAAAATCTATGAAAAGATGGCTACTTTAACAAAAGCACATAAAGAAAGCACATAAACTTTTTTTTGTTTTTTCTTTATTTATCTAAGATTAAACAAAAAAGAATATACTATGAAATAGAAATACGTGAACGATCAAAGCCAGGTCGCACATAAGAGTTTTGAAGACAAACAAAAGATAAAAGAAATAACTAACCTATTAATGGGTTGTTCGGCATGCATCCAATCACCTTTATAATTATAGAATGTCCAACTATCATGTCCAAGAGATAAACCTGTAGTTAACTTTGAAACTGTTCAGAATAAATCCAAAATAGTATATTGACTATTGAGTTTTAATGACAGAACGAAGAGATGCAAATAATAGCTGTGATATCTCTGATTGAAAGTGATTACATGCAAGATAAATCTAACTGTAACAACCTTCTTTTAATCATTCAACAAAATTGAAGAAAAACCTTATCATTTGGATTGAACGAATGATCACTATTTTTAATATCTGAAACATCACATATGGACAGTATTTATAAATGAATTATCCCGACTCATAATAAAGCATGAAGAAAAAAGCTATCAACACCTATTATCTTGTCAAGATAAACAAAACTTAAATTAAGACATCATACACAAGAAGCTAAATCTGTAATATGCATTATGTTCCATTGAAGTCTGTGAATTAATTGTCCATACTTCAGCTCCAGGCACAGATGATTTCTTTACAAAAAAAAATATGAGTTTTTAAAGGGTTCATAAAGGTAACTATCTTATATTATGAGATAAGATACAATCATCTGTTGATTACAAAAATAAATGGGGAATATAACCACCCCACATCACACTAAATCTTTAAAAGCTAAAAAACGTTTGTTCCTATTTATACAAAAATGGATCATAGATATGGCTAACAAGCCCCAAAAATGCTTCAGATCACTTGGTCACCATAGACTCCCAGATATCCTGAAAGGAAGAGATAAAATAAAGAAATTTGGATATTCATTTAACCATAATTTTCCAAATTTCGAATTAGAATAGACTGGCTACAGAATCTGTTGATTCTATAGCTAGCCTATTTTAACAATGAAATCTAAATTATTCAATAAACAAAATATAACACTATTTTAAGATAAAAGGAAATCTTACCTTTAACTGTAAAATCAAATCAAATCACATGATCTCAGAATTTATTACTGTTGTTGCAGTCTCGACATTTTTTAATATGACATTCCTTGTAGTTTTCAAGTGTTTCCCTTGTCCCTTAATAGTAGAGTTGATCCTTTGATTTTCATCTATTAATCAGTCGACTTGATCAGTAAGGTCCTTGATCTGTGACTGTAAAATGGGTATATCGGTGTAATACTTTTCAATCCAGAATAGACACGTTTTGCATTGTGACTGTGTGACGGTCGATTGAGAATACCCACGGTTGTGTATCGGAACATCCCCAATGTGGCCTGTAGATTTGTCACCAAAAATAATACTTGGAAACCCTTCACTATGCTTCAGACAAGGCAGAAGATTATCCACAAAATTGTAAGACTGATCGAGGTGTGTTTGGAAGGAAGGATGGTCTTCTTCAGCCAAAAATCTATCAATTTCGGAATCCAAGCTCTCATGGATCTCAATCGTCTTGATCAAGCTCACATGAGGGTTTGATTTATTTCATGTCTTCCTCGACATCAACCTTCCTGTCCTATTATTTTTAAAAATTAAATTGATATCACCCTTAGATGGCTTGCCAATAGGTCTGTTTGCATTTTTGGCAGAGGCATTAGGCTGTGCATCTTGTTCATGGGTCTACTCAGAAACTTTTGAGTCAGGTAAATGCTTACTGTGGGTGGCCATAACACAGGCCTATGTAGATGAATGGAACACTCTAGGATAGACTAAGGTTTCCTGAATCACGGGTTTTTCAACCTCTATAGCATATGAGTTAGCAAAACCATTTCAGGTTACGAACGAATCCCAGTCATCATTTTGTAACTTCAATTGATGTGGAAGCATACTTTTTATCAAACCATGGTGGAAAAGGCTTGAATCCAGACATTTGTTCTTATACCTCTTAGCCATTTTATACAGGCTTCTCCACAGGTAATAAGGCATGTTTAATGGAAACCCTATGAAATTCATGAGCAAACACAGGTGATATAGAAACTGTAACATCCCGCTCTAGTGCACTGAGAACACTTATTATTTGAGGACACTTGATCGCAAGTGATCTGGACCTTTTTATGTTAGACCTTTTATATTTTATTATGATGTGATTGACAGATGACATGATGTGTTACTATTTGATGTAGACAGGTGCTATTGACTCAGTTTTATTGAGTGTGCAGGGTTTTTGACCTTGAGGATGCNCTATCAACACCTATTATCTTGTCAAGATAAACAAAACTTAAATTAAGACATCATACACAAGAAGCTAAATCTGTAATATGCATTATGTTCCATTGAAGTCTGTGAATTAATTGTCCATACTTCAGCTCCAGGCACAGATGATTTCTTTACAAAAAAAAATATGAGTTTTTAAAGGGTTCATAAAGGTAACTATCTTATATTATGAGATAAGATACAATCATCTGTTGATTACAAAAATAAATGGGGAATATAACCACCCCACATCACACTAAATCTTTAAAAGCTAAAAAACGTTTGTTCCTATTTATACAAAAATGGATCATAGATATGGCTAACAAGCCCCAAAAATGCTTCAGATCACTTGGTCACCATAGACTCCCAGATATCCTGAAAGGAAGAGATAAAATAAAGAAATTTGGATATTCATTTAACCATAATTTTCCAAATTTCGAATTAGAATAGACTGGCTACAGAATCTGTTGATTCTATAGCTAGCCTATTTTAACAATGAAATCTAAATTATTCAATAAACAAAATATAACACTATTTTAAGATAAAAAGAAATCTTACCTTTAACTGTAAAATCAAATCAAATCACATGATCTCAGAATTTATTACTATTGTTGCAGTCTCGACATTTTTTAATATGACATTCCTTGTAGTTTTCAAGCGTTTCCCTTGTCCCTTAATAGTAGAGTTGATCCTTTGATTTTCATCTATTAATCAGTCGAATTGATCAGTAAGGTCCTTGATCTGTGACTGTAAAATGGGTATATCGGTGTAATACTTTTCAATCTAGAATAGACACATTTTGCATTGTGACTGTGTGACGGTCGATTGAGAATACCCACGGTTGTGTATCAGAACATCCCCAATGTGGCCTGTAGATTTGTCACCAAAAATAATACCTAGAAACCCTTCACTATGCTTCAGACAAGGCAGAAGATTATCCACAAAATTGTAAGACTGATCGAGGTGTGTTTGGAAGGAAGGACGGTCTTCTTTAGCCAGAAATCTATCAATCTCAGAATCCAAGCTCTCATGGATCTCAATCGTCTTGATCAAGCTCACATGAGGGTTTGATTTATTTCATGTCTTCCTCGAGATCAACCTTCCTGTCCTTTTATTTTTAAAAATTAAATTGATATCACCCTTAGATGGCTTGCCAATAGGTTTGTTTGCATTTTGGACAGAGGCATTAGGCTGTGCATCTTGTTCATGGGTCTACTCAGAAACTTTTGAGTCAGGTAAAGTCTTACTATGGGTGGCCATAAAACAGACCTATGTAGATGAATGGAACACTCTAGGATAGACTAAGGTTTCCTGAATCACGGGTTTTTCAACCTCTATAGCATATGAGTTAGCGAAACCATTTCAGGTTACGAACGAATCCCAGTCATCATTTTGTAACTTCAATTGATGTGGAAGCATAATTTTTATCAAACCATGGTGGAAAAGGCTTGAATCCAGACATTTCTTCTTATACCTCTTAGCCATTTTATATAGGCTTCTCCACAGGTAATAAGGCATGTTTAATGGAAACCCTATGAAATTCATGAGCAAACACAGGTGATATAGAAACTGTAACATCCCTCTCTGGCGCATTGAGAACACTTATTATTTGAGGACACTTGCTCGCAAGTGATCTTGACCTTTTTATGTTAGACCTTTTATATTTGATTATGATGTGATTGACAGATGACATGATGTGTTACTATTTGATGTAGACAGGTGATATTGACTTAGTTTTATTGAGTGTCCAGGGTTTTTGACCTTGAGGATGCAGAGGAATCGGTAGAACCCCCTTGGACTACGGACTGAGTCAGGGAGTGTGCTTTTGGGTTGATATGTTTATTATGACGTTTCACTTGATTTGATGATTTGATGTTGACATTTCTGACATGATTATTGGTGATGCAGGCTGACGATATCTTGTCGACTTGACNTAACTTGTAGTTCCAGGGTTATGGTAAAAACTTATTTTATAAACCTAGTTCAATGGCTATCATTGTCTGGCATTCGAAGTTGTAGTTCCATGGACTGGTTATTAAACTTCTATGGAGTTTTGTAGACGTAAGGGCATTCAGTGTAAAATCGTCCTGGACTGTGTATATTTTATTTGAATAACTATTATCCTTCCAGCTCAACCAGTTTGAATGACTGTGCATATTTTTCTTTGAAGGACTGTGTATCGGTTTGGATTCTTACTTTTATCCTGGCCGTTCAACCTTAAATCCTTATTGATTAACTGTTAGTATTCCCACTGTGTGTGATTAGGGATATTTTTAAAAACGTAAAATAAAAACACGGAGACCCTCTGAAACGTTAATCCTTAGCCTCGATTTTTAATGCACGCTTAAGGCAATTTTAGGGCTGTGCTGGTTCTATGCTTAAATTTTCATTCACCCTCACCCATTTGCCATAGGGCTGCGATTCAATGGCCTGGTGGTTCTCCAAGTACTTGTCTGCATGACTTATGTCTCCTCTCCTTCACCAGCTGCCTACAAGGCAGCAACTTATCCACACTTTGCCTCTTTTTAAAACTATCATTGCTCTCTACAACCAGTGCTTCTAATGATGAATCAACCACAAGGAACCCACCCCCAGAATTTCAGATTTCCTACTCAAAGAATGTGGGTTGTGCCAGTCAGAGGTGTCCGATATCTTCAGAAGAAGGGCAACCCGGTTAACATTCATATCCGTTCATATGGCCCAGGTAGCTAATAAGCTCGTGAGAGAATCAGGATTCTCAGAAGAGCAGGCAAGGAAGATCATAACCCAATACACAGGTGTACTCGCTATCCATGTTGTCTGGGGGTCGAAGCCCAAGATTGAGCTCTTTAAAACAATGGGCAATATTGTAAATGACTTGGGAAGCCCCTTATCCAAACACCCAGATCGCTTGGTTGCATTATAGACCCAATCTGATTCCAAACGTCCTTTATCTTTAAGCCTGTTTGGATCATTGCCACTGCCTCCCCAGATTTGAGAAGGGCCACTCAAAATTTGGTTTTCAAGGATGGGCCTGATATCTGGAAACATTTCTTAGGGTACTGGGCAAGTTTTAGTCTCCGGGAGGATGAAATCAAGGAGCTCGTTGGGGAGTGCCTAGCGGTACTGGAAACTTGCAGGGATAAGACACAGATGAATGTGTAATTATTGATTACACTGTCGCGCTTCACCCATTATTGTTAATTAATTGCCTATTGTTTATTTCGATGTGTTCACAGGGTGGCTGAGTCTTTACTATAGTTTAGCTCTCAAATTTTAAACCTAGACATTAGCCCAATACCCAGGACATTCCAGCGAAACCCTAGATCGCATTTATGTGCATTGCTAATTTAAAACCAACAAGCAGTGCCCAACAGATGCATACCTGATCGAATGTTGAACAGACCGAATATTGATTTGTTGAGGATGGATTTTTATTAAAGGTTAATTAAACATATTTTCGGCCTAGAAGATTATTCATCCTAAACCCTAAATCATTATTCTGCCTAGCTTAATTATCCGCCTAAGTTTTAACGGTCATTAATCTAAATCAATATCTATTACAACGTTTTTAACCTAGAATAATTCATAGAATGGAAGGTTATAATTATTGGTTAAATCGAATGCTAATGCTGATGCTCCAGCTGCCATATTAATAATTGCGCAACTTGAAATGGCAATACTTGTCGAAATATGAAATAATCATATTTGTTTAATCTGTGCGGTTAACGAGGAGGTTGAATCCAATGTTAATAGTGGGTTATTATGCAATGATTTTCTTGTTTAATGGAAACGTTGATATTGGGTAAATTGAAATGCTAGTAATGATGCTTAACCGGCAATAATAATATTTGTTTAATCTGCGCGGTTAATGAGGAGGTTGAATNTTGTAGTTCCATGGACTGGTTATTAAACTTCTATGGCGTTTTTGTAGACGTAAGGGCATTCAGTGTAAAATCGTCCTGGACTGTGTATATTTTATTTGAATAACTATTATCCTTCCGGCTCAACCAGTTTGAATGACTGTGCATATTTTTATTTGAAGGACTGTGTATCGGTTTGGATTCTTACTTTTATCTTGGTCCTTCAACCTTAAATCCTTATTGATTAACTGTTAGTATTCCCATCGTGCGTGATTAGGGATAGTTTTAAAAACGTAAAATAAAAACACGGAGACCCTCTGAAAAGATAATCCTTAGCCTCGATTTTTAATGCGCGCTTAAGGCAGTTTTAGGGTTGCGTTGGTTATGTGCTTAAATTTTCATTCACCCTCACCCATTTTCCATAGGGCTGCGATTCAATGGCCTGGTGGTTCTCCAAGTACTTGTCTGCATGACTTACGTCTCCTCTCCTTCACCAGCTGCCTACCAGGCAGCAACTTATCCACACTTTGCCTCTTTTTAAAACTATCATTGCTCTCTACAACCAGTGCTTCTAATGATGAATCACCCACAAGGAACCCACCCCCAGAATTTCAGATTTCCTACTCAAAGAATGTGGGTTGTGCCAGTCAGAGGTGTCCGATATCTTCAGAAGAAGGGCAACCCAATTAACATTCAGATCCGTTCATATGGCCCAAGTAGCTAATAAGCTCGTGAGAGAATCAGGATTCTCAGAAGAGCAGGCAAGGAAGATCATAACCCAATACACAGGTGTACTCGCTAGCCATGTTGTCTGGGGGTCGAAGCCCAAGATTGAGCTCTTTAAAACAATGGGCAATACTGTAAATGACTTGGGAAGCCCCTTATCCAAACACCCAGATCGCTTGGCTGCATTATAGACCCAATCTGATTCCAAATGTCCTTTATCTTTAAGCATGTTTGGATCATTGCCACTGCCTCCCCGGATTTGAGAAGGGCCGCTCAAAATTTCATTTTCAGGGATGGGCCTGATATCTGGAAACATTTCTTAGGGTACTGGGCAAGTTTTAGTCTCCAGTAGGATGAAATCAAGGAGCTCATTGGGGAGTGCCCAGCGGTACTGGAAACTTGCAGGGATAAGACGCAAATGAACATGTAATTATTGATTACACTGTCGCACTTCACCCATTATTGTTAATTAATTTCCTGTTGTTTATTTCGATGTGTTCACAGGGTGGCTGAGTCTTTACTATAGTTTAGCTCTCAAATTTTAAACCTAGACATTAGCCCAATACCCGGGACATTCCAACGAAACCCTAGATCGCATTTATGTGCGTTGCTAATTTAAAACCAACAGGCAGTGCCCAAAAAATGCATACCTGATCGAATGTTGAACTGACCGAATATTGATTTGCTGAGGATGGATTTTTATTAAAGGTTAATTAAATGTATTTACGGCCTAGAAGATTATTCAGCCTAAACCCTAAATCATTATTCGGCCTAGCTTAATTATCCGCCTAAGTTTTAACAGTCATTAATCTAAATCAATATCTATTACAACGTTTTTAACCTAGAATAATTCGTAGAATGGAAGGTTATAATTATTGGTTAAATTGAATGCTAATGCTGATGCTCCAGCTGCCATATTAATAATTGCGTAACTTGAAATGGAAATACTTGTCGAAATATGCAATAATCATATTTGTTTAATCTGCGTGGTTAACAAGGAGGTTGAATCCAATGTTAATAGTGGGTTATTATGCAATGATTTTCTTGTTTAATGGCAACGTTGATATTGGGTAAATTGAAATGCTAGTAATGATGCTTAACCGGCAATAATAATATTTGTTTAATCTGCACGCTTAATGAGGAGGTTGAATCGAATGTTAATAGTAGGTTTTAAATGCAATACTGTTGATGCATTAAGTGGCCATGATAACCTAGTTTTGTTTTATGCCTTTACTGTAAAAAAAAAAAAGACAACAAAAAACGCAAGATCATAATGATGCGTAAGCAGCCACTTAACCCTATTCTATTTAATGTTGTTACTGTTTAAATTACTACATCATGAAGATGCATAAACAGTCTTTGTTAACCTGGTTACATGAAAGTCTTTATTATTAGAGTGCAATATTATTGATGACGCGCCAGCTACAATGTTATTATATGTTAATTTGCAAAGTTAGGACTGGTCTAAATGGAAAATTTAATATTAGTTAATTAAAGTGCCAATGCTGTGTGGAATGGAAAGGTTAAGCAATTGTTTATTACCATTTTAATATTATTGATGGAAATGTTGATATTAGTTGAATTGCAATATTAAGTAGTTGTTTAATTGCAAATGTTCATGTCATTGATGGAATTGCGATGTTAAGAATTTGTGTGACTGCCATATTAATACTATTAATGGAATGCAATATTATGTAGTTGTTTAATTGCAATATTCAGATTATTGATGGAATGTTAATGCCGGTGGAATGGCGATGCTAAGTACTTGCTTAATCGCAATATTAACATTATTTAATGGAATGTTAATTCTAGTTGAATTGTAGTATTAAGTATTTTATTAATTGAAATATTAATATTATTTATTGAAATGTTAATGTTGGTGGAATCGCAATGTTAAGTAATTGTTTAATTATTGTGTAATTGCAATATTAATATCATTTAATGGAAATGTTAATATTAGTTGAACTGCAATGTTAAGTAGTGGTTAATTGCCTTGTTCATATCAATAATGGAATGTTAAAGTTTATTGTTTAATTGCATTATAATATTATTAATTGAATGTTAATGTGGGTTGAATTGCAATGTTGAGTAATTGTTCAAATTGCAATGTTAATGGGGATGCTTAAGTTGTGAGGTTAATATTTGTTCAATGAATGATTCGTGATGATGTTTAGAAATAATAATTTTATTGTCTTATTTGAAATGTAATGATGATGTTGGATTGCAATGCTAATATTGTTTAAATGGAAATGCCAATGACGAGGTTTAAATTGCGATGTCATTATCTTGTAAGGTTATTATAATTAGGGTAACAATTGGCAGGATGGGCAAGATCATATGGAGGTGGTAATTGCTCGAGGGTTTACCATTAGGGTATGATATCATTGCACAATTAAGGCAGTTAACAGAAAAATACATTGCGCTTGTGCTTCTTGCTTGACCCTGAACTAGTGCCTACTGACCTTATAACAACATAATGGGGGTTGAATTTATTTGTTTTTTTTTTTTACCTTAGGATAAAGCCTTCATTGGTTGATGATAAGTAATGGAGAAATTGACCTTGATTAATGTCCTCGGGTCTCAATAGTGGTCGGTCGATATTAGAGTCCTCCTGACTTGCGTCTCCCGTAGAGGTCATGATTGTCCCTGAGTTTGCAGTACTTGGTGGTATTGTATTGCGTCATCTGTTCATGTCGGGCGGGATATAGACACCTCTTGTAGCTTAGTATCTATGTCTGTGAGTAAATCCGTTGGAAGGAATCCAGTTCCGTATCAAGAGTCTTGGGTTGTTTAAAGGTAGAGTTCCACTCTTGCGACACACTCTGTGCCATATCAAGAGTCTCGAGCTGTTTAAAGGAACAGTTCCACTCTTGCGACACACTCTGAGCCGTATTAGTAGTCTCGGGCTGTTTAAAGGCATAGTTCCACTACTACGACTCTACTCTTGGATTCTTTCATTTTGTGACAGTACCGTACCTAAACCCTAGTGTCTATTTCTGCTTACAACTGCTAGTTGCACACCTTATGCCCAGGGGCATTTGTTTCTGGTTGTCACTGTGACAGGTCGGGTCATCTTGATTGTGTTCATATTACTTGCATCTTGTTGGTTAGAGTAGTGATGTAGGGTCGAGGGGGTTGTTTCTTCTACACGCACACACACACTTTAAACCTAGACAAANCTTATTTGAAATGTAATGATGATGTTGGATTGCAATGCTAATATTGTTTAAATGGAAATGCCAATGACGAGGTTTAAATTGCGATGTCATTATCTTGTAAGGTTATTACAATTAGGGTAACAATTGGCAGGATGGGAAAGATCATATGGAGGTGGTAATTGCTCAAGGGTTTACCATTAGGGTATGATATCATTGCGCAATTAAGGCAGTCAACAGAAAAATACATTGCGCTTGTGCTTCTTGCTTGACCCTGAACTAGTGCCTACTGACCTTATAACAACATAATGGGGGTTGAATTTATTGGTTTTTTTTTTTTACCTTAGGATAAAGCCTTCGTCGGTTGATGATAAGTAATGGAGAAATTGACCTTGATTAATGTCCTCGGGTCTCAATAGTGGTCGGTCGATATTAGAGTCCTCCTGACTTGCGTCTCCCGTAGAGGTCATGATTGTCCCTGAGTTTGCAGTACTTGGTGGTATTGTATTGCGTCATCCGTTCGTGTCGGGCGGGATATAGACACCTCTTGTAGCTTAGTATCTATGTTTGTGAGTAAATCCAGTGGAAGGAATCGAGTGCCGTATCAAGAGTCTTGGGCTGTTTAAAGGCAGAGTTCCACTCTTGCGACACACTGTGCCATATCAAGAGTCTCGAGCTGTTTAAAGGCACAGTTCCACTCTTGCGACACACTCTGAGCCATATCAGTAGCCTCGGGTTGTTTAAAGGCATATTTCCACTACTACGACTCTACTGGTGGATTCTTTCATTCTGTGACAGTACCGTACCTAAACCCTAGTGTCTATTTCTGCTTACAACTGCTAGTTGCACACCTTATGCCCAGGGGCATTTGTTTCTGGTTGTCACTGTGATAGGTCGGGTCATCTTGATTATGTTCGTCTTACTTGCATCTTTTTGGTTCGAGTAGTGATGTAGGGTCGAGGGGGTTGTTTCTTCTACACGCGCACACACACTTTAAACCTAGACAAACAAAAAAAAAAATTGCACCTGCTGACAGAGTAGTTGTCCTTAACTAAGAGGGTTGTTACAGAAACAAAAAACCAAAATGACCTTCAAATGTCACGAATTGTTTCAATACTACAAGAAAACCATCCCATCAAGTTTTAAATAGGGACACTGACATACCTTTGTCACAGCCATTGATCTTTCGATATATAAAGAAAAGACTCCACGGAACCTCCTCGACCTTGGCATTCTTGAACCACTTATGCCCTCTCGCAGGGAGACCTATTGCTTGACTTAAAAATTCCTCTGTGACTTCGATTTGAATGTCCCCCACCTTGGCTCGAAATCCATCAAATGAGAGGGAGAATTCCTAAATGGTTTGAAGGTTAAAGCCCTGGAATTTCTCAAGGAAAACAAGCCAATCATGACCCTCGAGATCCTCCCTTGCATCATCGTACAGGAGCAAGGTCTAAGTGCCATTGGCTTCAATCATAACAACCAAGGCCATGGGAATTCAACAAGAAAACACCCAAACACAATGCGTATGGAGGGTTTCTAAGAATAGACCAGAGGTATACTCCAGACCCAAAAATCATCAACCATCTATGGCAATTGAGCAGAAGATTCTCAACCAAAAGATAGGCATTGTTTGAAATGAATGTGAGGGGTGTTTCAAAACCCAAGACTAAGCTTCGAAATGATGGGCTGACTGTGATCAGACTGCCACCTCCCACATAGTACAAGCCATGACTAGGTGCATTAAAAATTTAAAATGATTGCGCAACAAGGTGGGTTAGGTTCTAAAGTTTAGGAGAAGGAAACTTATAAACCAAAGTCTAGTGACAGCGGAACGTATGACCAAGAACCACACAAAAATATATTGATGGTTAAATTAAAAGGACCTTTGTTAATTCATATAACAATCCATAAGCATGCTTGACATTCGAGGAGGGAAACAAAG
>JZKD02S0686192.1:0-15309 GCA_000966675.3 Picea glauca
TATATATATATATATATATATATATATATATATATATATATATATATATATATATATATATATATATATATATATATATATATATATATATATATATATATATATATATCAGTGATTAGTAATTAGTGAGTTATTTCGTTTCTTTTATTTTTTTTTCCATTTCCTTTAGGACTTTAGATTGGCCAACGAAGCCATTAAACCCGTCAGAGTGAGTCAATCCAAACATCTTGGGTTAATTAGACAACTCCAGACCGGATTCACTCTTTCAGTTGACAAGCGGTCATTTTCGCCCGTCAACAGGTGGTAACTTTAAAAAATGAAGAGACCTATGAGGAGGTTGGTGTTTCTCCACAATGACTCAAGACTTAAGATATGAAAGAAAATCCTAGGGAAAAATAATAATCAAAGAGCACACCAAAATAAAGCAAAAAAGGCCAAATGCACACAAGCAGGATATAGTAGCTGAAAAGGGTTCTCCCTCACTAGATTAGGTATGCCTCTCCCAAGAGGGGCTTGATACTCCCTTCAAAATATTGGAGGTATCATAATCAATTATAAGGGCTCTCATGGGATTAACAGTGCAGTCGGTTAGATCCCCCCATAGAGACAATCCTTAATAAAGGTTGTGTGTTGTCTGACCCTTATCTGACTTAGGGTACCTGTAGAATAACCCCGACAAGTAACCTACGTGAATACCAATGTCAAGCAACTAGAGCCACCACAATATAACCAATGTGCATATGAACAGTCGTAATTATGGTCCACCGTATGGGCAGGGTAACAAAGCCTGAAATCTTGAAAGCATCTCCTCTCACGAAGGTATAGGTACTAGAAAGACACCCATATACGAATGGAACCATATAAATATATATGACATAAAGAATTTGTTAGAGGGCTATCTTTGCAACCAACTCTATGCAACCTCATGCTTAACTCTGGTGTGAGCAGAGCCTCTTGACGTCACTAGTTACACAATGGATTTCACAACTCCCTGGTCATACACAGATGTTTAGTTTAATAGCCTTGGAGAGGTTTACTCACAAAATCATATTCCAAGGCCCTATTTCCTATGCTTGTTTGTGTACCCTGAGAAATAAAATTGTTTCTAATCAATTTTAGTTAATCATTGTTACTTTTAATGRATTTTGTTTACTCAAGAGGTGTGGTCGTGAAACTGATGATATTATGACTTAGTATATGAAAGAAATGAATATAAAAATACTTCTAAGTCCTAATCTTAAATTCTCAAGAGATGGTAATTTTTAAGTGCAAGCTTCAATGCAATTTCTACAATTTCAATAAAATGCAATCTTTCCACATGTGTCAAGATCAATACTAAATAATCAAAAGAGAAAATACCATAATGCAAAATGATTTTTTTTTGTATTTTCGATATAAAGAAAAGAAAATTCAAGGACTGAATAGCAGCTTCACGTAAATACCCCACTTCCAGCAAAAAGAGACAAGCCAAGCAAGATACCAAGAAGCAAACACGCTGACCAATGTGCAAGGACAACCAATGAAAAAGATGATAAGAAAAATATTGCTTGAAAATTCAACAATAAGAAGGTTTCCTATCACTCTGTAAGCACTTAACAGTTAGGAAAAAGACCCAAGAAGACTCAGCAAGCAACCAAACTCGCCCAATAAACATCAAAATCAACCAATAAGCCTAAACATCTGATGTACGGGACTATTTGAGAAAAAATCGCATATGTATGCTCCCTACAAAAGGACAACTCGCATATGTACGTGTATGCTAAGGGAAAAACCGTGTATATATAGTAAAACCTTGTCATGGCAAGGATTAAACCAAGAAACTTAGATGCAAAGTAAAAATAGGTTGTTAAGAAATCAGGTGACAAGGGAACTAAGGCTAACAAAGAGAAAGTCAAGGAGAAAAACACTCCAAACCCCAAACAAAATATCAATCCCTAGTATGGTCGCCAATTTTGTTATGAGGAAAATATATATATGGCATGGGGTAAACCAAAACAGATGGAATGACACATAGAAATCAACTATGATCCCAAGTATTCTATATAAATGAAATGCTAACAAGACAAGGTCAAGAGCCTCCCTCATCTGGACATTCAATGAAGACCATTGTTAAGCACACAACTCAAAGCTTTATACCTGCAACTTGTCCTCAAAAACCATGATATGCAAGCATATGGTGATAATATATAATGTTAGCATATAGATTAGCATAATCCATTAACATACATGAAAAATATACCCATGGAATAATAATTCAAATATTTTCAATATATCAATTGGACGAGAAAAGAGTATTTCTATTAAAATAATCAACAGAAGTATGTAGGTGACAAACGGTTGTAGAGGAACATATCGGAACCGAGAAACTAAGTCCCTCCAGTTGGGCCTCCACCACTTCAATCCTCCACCAAAGGAAATCTCATATAAAGGAGATAATGAGGTTCTCAATCACAAAGAGGAAGATCTTGGGGGTTGAACAATGAGTTCATACATTTAAGGATAAAGGGATGCAGACTCAATGTGAAGTGAAATTTCTCCAGAGTATCTTTCCTCTCAAAAGTTGAATTATCTCCTTCCAAGGCTTGGATATGGCTCAATTTATAGCCTTCAAATGGAATTGAAGGGCCGAGTCGGAGCGTTTCCAGTATATGGAAGGTCAAGGATCATGGATCTCGTGACGTGACACGGAAACCTGACTTAATTTTTAATTTTGAGCACCAAACCCGATGTACGAGGGCTATAGTGGGGAAACCTTCATATACATTTGTTGTCTAACTGGTAGGGCGCATATATGTGGAAAAATGTGTTTTTTTGCTCTGTGAGGTAAAAAAGGGGACTTTAAGTCTGCATAGGGAAATGGACAGGCCATCCAAGCAAGTTGCATGGGGTGAGACAAAATTTTCTATAACAATGTAGGGTGAAAATTAAGTCTATAATGGATGCTCCCTAATGTGTGAGGTCGGGAAAGGAATGGATGGTTGAAACACATTACAATAAAATAGTTTCCATGTGAGGCAGCATGAGGAAAGAGAAAAGGAGTTTGAGAGGTCAAATAATGCCTGCAATCAAACACCAAGGATGAATGTATATATAGACCATCCCCTTGGTAGACATACTCAAACTCTGGAGAGGATGGACGCCAAAAAATACATTGTAGATCCATGACATGAAATGCAATACCATGGCCATGAAAGAATACATGGTGGATACATGTCATGAAT
Source organism: Picea glauca (assembly GCA_000966675.3). Lineage (NCBI taxonomy): Eukaryota > Viridiplantae > Streptophyta > Pinopsida > Pinales > Pinaceae > Picea > Picea glauca. The sequence continues at coordinate 3,222 of JZKD02S0686192.1, forward strand.
GAGATCATATCCATGATACAATAAAATGTGGATCTATGTGACGATTACAATGATATCCACCAATAAATACAACGTGGATCTATGAAATAACATATACATATCAGGAAGACAATGAGCACTAAGAAAAGTACCCCGGAATTCTTCAAAGTACTAATAGATAAGTAATATACTCCATCACAACTTGGGAGGGGATGTTGTAAAGGAATCTTGTGTCCCTAAACCCAATATCTTTGTCTCATACCTTGATGGTACAAATATATGTCATGCGAATATATGAGTTGATGTCGAGCATGGTAGAAAACATTTGATTATCGGTCATTGATGTATATCGTTAAAAGAAGTGAGGGGACCCACAGATGAGGAAGGTGGACCTCAAGGTACCTAGTATAATATAGTGAGTGTGAAATGAGGATCTGATGTTGAATACTCATATACTCAATCAATCAAGATTCAATGACATAAACCCATTGTCGATCACGAAGAGGTATGCCACTAAGGACTCCAAGCTCTAAGGTACTATCTGATTTCTAGATCCCTCTCCTAGATAATGTGTTGAGATCGATAGGAAGAGATCCATTGAAGGAGGGAATTAATGTATCCCCGGTCAATTGACTTGAATCATAAACCAAGAGATGATTTGAAGATAGTATCACAAAGTACAATTGAAATAGGGATGACCGACTTGGAAAGTCAACAAAACAACATATGGCCAACTCAAGATTAAGCATTAAAATTCCCTTGAACATATAGCACGACACATTGGTGACTTGGTAGTGTGACACATGAGCTGAATGAATATACTACAATAGCGTAGGAGGCATTGAAGCACTCTCCATGATCACTAGAAGAGTAACCAGCCGGAGGAGTATCTTTGAATCATATTACTAGGACAAATCCTAGGCAATGTAAAACTCAATTGTATGATGAGGATTCAAACAAGTTCCATGTTCAAGGGAGACTCGACTGACACTGCCATTTTGAGAATAGAACAATGGTGAAAAAACCCCACTCTTTTTTTTTTTGTTTTTTTCCTCCTTCATGGTTTAACGAGTGCAAAAGAGGAATAAAAGTATGCTCGATATGTATATTTTTTGTGTCCTTTTACAAGTCTGAAAAAGAGATAAAAGTGTACTCGAATAGAGAGAATGAGTGGCTTAACATCATGCTCCTATGTTCCAAGTGCATGGAATTGACCTTATCAATATTAATGCAAGTGGCAATGTCAAGTGAGGTCCACTCTTAGAAACTAATGTCTCCATGGGTAGATGGATGCAAAATAAAGGCCAAATAATGCAAGAGGTGGATGGTCAAAGGCCACTGAAATAAAAGTAAGTGGGATCTAGGAAAATAGTAGTGCAACAGTGGGAGATTTAACACAAACAACAAATGCATAGGTGACCATTAAGCAATAAAAATTTTGGGAACCCCCATGGGATATGGCCACAATATAGATGAAGAGAGGAAAATCAGGCTCAACCATCAAGTCATGGTGGGGCTAAAGGAGGGATCCCAAGCCTATGTAAAATCGCAACATGGGCACTGGATGACAATCGGGGCACTAACTAGGGAATCCATGAAGGGTAGGTAATACCAACAAAGTTACAATGTGAAAATGGAAGGACTAATGTTGCAATTCGATGAGATCGAACCTAAGGCATAGTGATGGAAACATGGATGGTTAATAATGCAGGATGGTAAATACAGAGAAAAACCTTTCCCTATATGCCAATTTAGTAACGTGTACCTCAAGTTTAGTGAATGTCACCGTTTCTGTTAAAAAAGTCCTCATAATCCTGTCAACACATGTAAACTAGATTCCAGGGTCAAAATCCATAGTGAAATCTCAAAAAAGAAAATATTTTTGGATTTTTTTGGATATGATATATGAAAAATAAAAATAACTCACACCACACACCTATGTACAAGGAACTACACATTTGGATGGGTTATGCAAAGTAGATCCCATTTCTAGGATCATACCAAGAATAATTTTCATAATGGATGAACTCATGAGCAATTATTGGCATCATATGGTTTACCATGTTGGGACCATACCATATAGAAACAAATCTCTATGTCCGAAGATACTCATCGTGAGTGATTTTGTGAGATATGGTATCTCCTTGATGGGCCCCATAAAGACATAAAGAATGTGCAAAACATGAATATTCGAAGGAAGGGGAAGCAAAGAATTTAGTGGAAAGTTTTGAAAAAGATAATCAAGGAAAAATATTGTGAAGACTGAGAATTCTATTAGATTCTCTGAAAAATTCCCCCAGTATTGGTTCTAAATCATGACAATATGATTGATGCACCACCTCGTCCTTTGTCTCTTCTATGGAAGCTATGACTTCCAGGATGGCCTCTTCTAATGGCAACTGAGTATCTAGGAAATCATGTGAACACAAATAGTCAACAACCCATTTAGACGAAGTAGGTTGATCACACTCCATATGAGCATGGATGTTTTGACCAATATCGGTGGATGATGATGGGATTATCAAATTGAAAATTTTTACCATCATGAATGAAATGGAAGCTCCATATGATTCAACATCCTTGGGATGAGGTGCCACCCAAGGGTCAACATACCCAAGGGATCCACTAGTAGATCAGGAATACATGTTGATAGAAGCAATGTTCACAATAGAGGGTGGGGGGGGGAGGAGAAATATACCCATAAGTGAAGGATCTTTGACTATCCTTGCATGAACATGCGTATAATATTGTTGGGTATCACCCAAAAAGGGTACATTAGACCTCGCATTAGATCCAAGGTTTGGGGTGCATAATGTAATTTGAACAATTTTCACTATTTTCCCTTGATGAGGGAAGCATAAGAACCTAAAGGATGATGAGACAATGATAGTCATATCCTAGAACCAATTACACCCAAGCAACAAATTCTAATCAAGAGGCCTTTTGATGACCTCCACAACAACAGAGACAATCTTACCACCTAACTCGATGGGTAAGGTAGTGATTATTCCATGAGGTTGGAACAAGTGTCCATCGTACATTTTCAACAATGTTGCATATGTGTCAATATTAGGAGAGACAATGGCCATCCAACAAGAAATAAACATGATGAAAGTCGAGGCTCCTTCATCAACCACAGTTTCGAAGATATTTTTCCCCATGATATGCATTTTGATATGAAAAGAAACCTGATGGGAGAACCTATGAGTAACCTGAGAAGATTTAAATGGAATCAAACACTATTTTGAGGGATCAACCCCACCTATGGTAGACAAAAAGGATTTTTTATACGTTGGGAAGCTCTGAAGGACTTTAACGACAAACATGGCACAAGGTGTCTGGCCCAAGTCTTCCACAATGTTTTACTTTTGGGAGGCCCGTGTGTTTGTATTATGTGTCATTCTTCGAATAATTCCCTTTAGGGGGTGAAGCAGTGCGTCAAAATATGGCTTAATTTCAAGAGGGCCACTAGGCTAGGAAGAAGACATTGACTCATGTCCATCGGGAATAGGCTCAAATGTGTTGTAGTTCTTGGCTCACATTTACAAATTGATTGTGTGGTTACACATGAAAGTAGAAGCATTTGAGGAAGACCCCTCATGGTGAGGGGTACCAACCATGCCCCCTTGTGGAGGGGAAAGATTTGCTCCAACCATATTTTGAGTTCGAGGGGGAAAAGGATAAATTAAGAAAATAAGTTGTTGGGAGGCCTTCTTTCGTACCAAAAATATATGGACATTATCCTTTCGAGGATATTGATGAGTAGGGTGGTCCTCCCCACAAATCATGCAGGGTAATTGACTCTTCTTTTTCTCTTTTGCTCCCCCCTCCTGAGTGTTTTGGGTGGGAACAATCCCTTTCTCATTGTTGGAATTTTTTTTTTATATTCCTCTTCTTATTTCCTCTAGGTTTCTAATGATTCTTTGATTGCATGGGATTCATCGAATTCACCTCATACGTATAAGTACGGACCCTAGAAGTTTGAGCACTAGAACTAGAAGTTGATGGGTATGAGGAAATATCCACGTGACCCATATTATAAAAAAATTAGTTCACAGATGCATGGGAAATAGAACCGACCACGCCATCGACATGGGGTCCTGGGTTTGGCTTTTTGGATCTGTTGATGACCTAGGATCATGGGGGATAATGTCATAGAGGGTTTCCAACTAAGAGTAAATCAAGTTCAAATGTTGGGAACGCATAATGAATTTATCCTCAATAGTCACCCCGACCATAGCTACATCCTTGGAAATGGTTGGAAGCAAGGATTTAGGGACCACTCCATCAAGAGATTATCTTGGATTTAGGTCTTGATTACTCTATGCCTGTGCACCAAGTCCATTTCCCTCCACCCTCAGACAGATGTCCAAACTAAGGTTGTCAATCGGATGATCGTGCATATCCTATGCATGTACAATTACAAGCACCCCCACACATGGGATGATATTCTTTCCTATGTTCATAATAGCTACAACAGAGCCCTACATATATCAACCGGCTACAACCCATTTAAGGTCGGGTTGGGATTCCAACCATTGGGTCCCATGGATGTTGCACTACCTCTTGCGGCCACCACGGTCGATTCATCACTTGCTCCAACTGAAGCTGAAAAATCTTCTTGGTTCATTGAGAAAATACAACACATCTACCAATAGGTTCATGATATTTTACATAATTCCAATTCCAAGTAAAGGCAACATCGTGATCAACATCGGGTGCCACATAAGTTTTAGATGGGAGACCAAGTGTGGTTACACTTACAGGAAGAACGCCTTACAGGGCCCCATCATAATATTCTCCCACTCCTTTATGGACATTACACCATCACCAAGGTTGTGGGTGACAATGATTTCGAGCTCAATGTTCCCCCTTTCCTTGGCCTTCACCCAGTGTTCAACGTGGATCTCCTTTGGCCATACTTCCCACCATTATTGGACACCTCATAGATACTAGAATAGTTGACACCAACATAACTCAAACCTGACTGCATGAAACAGGAATCCAGTGATCATATTGTGGACACATAGGTCAAGGGAACTTGCTAGAAAAGGATCCATCTTTATTGAGTTGTCAAAGAAGGGCAGCTTCTGCACCAATGCAAGTGGCTCACCTGAGCCAAATTCAGCAAAAATTTCCTCATCTGATGGGGAAACTCAATGCAATCGATACCATTTATTCCTAAGGGGGGAGGATTGATATAGATGTATTTTGGTGGCCTCCCACCTATCCCAACTGGATCATTTTGGCATTTTCCCAGTTTGGCAGTTTTTTTCCTAGTTTTCAGGTCCCTAACTTTCGAGGTCGTCTTAAGGCCTTAAACATATTTTTTAAGACTCGCCACAATTAGATTATTTTTTGAGTTAGAGTATGAAGGAAAAATGTGTATTCCTCGTACATATCTTTCCAACAGGCTATTGTGTGCCTAAAATGGAGATCATATGCAAAATTTAGGAACCTGGGAAGTTGATGTAATAGCTTACCCCAACGGGGCCCACATGACTTTTGGCGCTTCATCTCCTAGGGTTAGGTTTTTTTATGTCTATGGTTTTGGAATTCTTATTTATTGTAAAAATTATTGGAGAGCCTCATTGTAACCATATTCTTGCGAATGAGCACAGTCATCACATCTCTTCTCAGAGATAAGCCACCACCATTCTAGCAAGCTTGTTTTCCATTGAATTTTACAGTTTCAGCACATTTTCTTATTGAATAGAAACTAGTTTTACTATATCTATGTTATTGTATATTTTCTATTCTTGTGTATTTTTGTTAAGAATAATAATAACCTGTATTCCTTTTCATTCTTCCCATAAAAACGAGATCAATGGTATCATAGCGGTCTGCTCCTTGTCGTTCTTAATACATTTCCCTGACAAGGTCAGGGTACAAAGAATTGGGTCTCGAGCTTGTTTCTCTTGAGGAAAACATCTCTTGCATGCCCAAGTGACCTATCATGGTGGGAGAAAAGAAAGATGATGGGACAGGAGATCCTTTCAAAATGTTTCTGTAGGAAGCCCTCATGCAACAGAGGAACAAAATGATGGATAGTTTTGCGCAAATCCTTCAGTGACTACCCACATGTGATGCATTGTCCTTGAACAGAGGCATTGCCCCCTTCAAGGTACAAATAAACTTTGATATTCCCGTATTTGAAGGTAAAATAGACACAGATGTTGTAGACAAATGGTTGAATCTTCTAGAAGGGTATTTTTGTCCATAACTTTTTGAATAGATAAAAGATTACGTTTGCGCTCCTCAAAGTTGTTCCCCATGTCAAAGATTGGTGGGAGACTTTCTATGAGAAAAAATAAATAGAGGAACCCTCATTATTTATAATCGTGGTCACTGGGTAGTCCTTCAAGGATGCTATCAAGGAACAATACTACCCTGTTAGAAGCTATGACAACTTGTATACAAAATGGACCACACTCCAGCAGGAAAGAGACCAAGTAGTGCCAGAGTTCACAAATATCTTCCACACCTTGCGCACCAAGCTAGGTATAAAGTATTTTGAGTGACATATGGTTCTCACGTATCGCAGTGGTCTACATAGATACATCCAGGACGAAATGGATTTTTTGGACATCTCATCCTTGGGTGGGGCCTGTCGATATGCCATCAAAATCGAGAAAAATATTAAACAAAATATGTGGAAATTTGGGTCTGGGAACCCCTCACATCATAACCAAGTAAAGGGAAGCCCCAACTCGTAGAAAAAAGGATAGAGAAAATACACATAGCCTCAAAAAAACCAGTCTAGGCTGAAAGCAAAGAAGGACATCGAAAAGACAAAGAAAGATACCAGGAAATGGTGTGACTTCCATAAGAGCCCATGCATAACACTATTGATTGTCACTCCAAGCAATCCTCGGTGGATGAGGTGAAATCCTCTTAATCAGATGCAGGTTCTAACTATGAGTCGGAACCAGAAAGGGGGGGGTCGAACATTGACATGGAACCCAATGCCACCGTTGCTACCACAAATGTCTATCCCGATGAACCTGATGAGCTAGAAGAAAGTGAGCGCCTCTTTCATTCATAGATGTGGGTAAAAGGAACCTCATTTCATTTTATTGTTGATATCAGTAGCCAGAAGAACCTCATCTCAGAAGAGGTCATCAAGCAGCTAGCCCTGTCGAAAACACCGCACCCGCATCCCTACACCATTAGATGGCTCAGCCGAGGAATCGATCTCCACGTCAGCCAATAGTGTTGCATATTGTACGGCATCAATCCCTTCAAAGATGAGGTATTTTCTGATGTTTCTCCTCTCGAAGTTTTTAATGATATTTTGGACCAATCTTATTTATGGAAACGTCATGTTGTATATCATTCTAGGCCTCGTAGTGTTATTATTACTTTGAATAGGAAATTATACAGGATACCCAAGGCAGTCCCACCTAGTGTTATTTGCTTCATCTCTTCCAAGCAATGCAGGAAGGTCATCTCTCATATTAGGAAGCTTGTCTTCTTCATGATTCTCTCTCAGAGTGAGCGAAAGATTGCAGCCACATATAGGGCCTCTGCGGTTGACCTCTCCACAGAGTAGAAGAAAGTGGACAAGGTCATGGTAGAATACAAAGATATCTTATCCTCACCTACCAGTGTACCTCTGCAATGTCGAGTCAAGAATCCCATCGATATGACCCTTGGTGCATCGCTATCCAATGGTCTAGTCTATCGTCACTCTCTGTTAGAGAATAAGGAGATCAAGTGACAAATCCAAGAAATTATCCACAAGGGCCACATCCATCCCAGCTCATCGCCTTGTTGGAGCCCAATCGTGCTAGTGCAAAAGAAATAAGGGACCTGGCGACTCTGCATTGATTACTAGGAACTAAATAAAATCACAGTCAGGAACCAGTACCTGATTCCTAGAATTAACGATATCCTTAATCATCTCAAGAGAGAAAAATACTTCAGTAAAATTGATCTAAAGTCTAGCTACCACCAAGTACTCATAGAAAAGACATATGTATGGAAGACTTCCTTCAAGTCAAAAGAAGGGTTTTTTGATTGGTTGGTCATTCCCTTTTATTTGATAAATTATCTAACAAATTTCATGAGGATGATGGACAATATCATGTCACCTTTCACCAATACTTTTGCAATGGTGTATCTGGATGACATCCTCATCTACATCAAGACTTGGGCGGAACACTTGCATCATATTTACTAGGTTTTACACACCCTACGACAGCACAAGTTATATGCTAACTTGGAAAAATGCTCCTTCAGCATGGACAGGGTCCAGTACCTAGGCTACATCGTGGATCAACATGGTGTGCATGTGGATCCATCTAAGATCCAGGTCATCCATGACTGGACATCCCCAACCACTCTCATTGAGCTTCGAAGCCTCTTAGGCCTTGCCAATTTATATCATAGGTTTGTCTTGTGATTCTCCCATATTTCTTGGGCCCTCAGCCAAGTATTCAAAGGTGGTGGTAAGGTAAAATTTTTGTGGGTCATGTCCCAACAGCAAGCGTTCTATGATTTAAAGCATCGCTTGTGCTTAGCCCCAACACTTTCATTACCAGACCTGCAACAGCCCTTTGAGATCGAGATAGATTCTTCAGACTATGTTGTGGGCGCAGTCCTTAGTCAACATGGCCACCCCATGGTAATCACAGTGAGATGCTATCAGATGTTGTCCATAAGTACCCTACTTACGAAAAATAAATGTACTCCATTGTGCAAGCCTGTCTCTAATCGAGACATTACATTCTCAAGAAATAGACATTCATCCACACAGATCATAAGCCATTTCAATTCATGCAGACACAAGGTAAATTGAAAAAATATCGCCATCAGAAGTGGTCCACATACTTGAACCAGTTCCACCTCAACATCAAGTTTAAAATAGGCAGTACCAACCGATTCGTTGATTGCCTCAACCGACCTCCAGTTGTGAAACTCACCATAGTGCTAGACTCTTGCGGCCACGAGGCCTCTGGATGGCCCAACCTCTATGAGACAGACCCTGACTTCACCACCACATACATAATATTGGGCAAAAACTTAGTTGTCGCTAATTTCCATCTTCAGGATGGGATATTGTGCCGACTGGGCCATCTCTGTGTTCCATCATGCGAGCGAGCGAAGTTGATTTGGGAAGCCCACTACATTCAGGTGGCAGGACACTTCAGCATCGAAAATAAAGTGGCAGTGTTGCAGAAACATTTCTACTGGCCAAAACTTCGACAAGATGTCAGCAAGTATATCAGGTCCTGCATGTCCTGCGTTATTACCAAACCGACCACTAAGAAACATGGCATGTACACTCCCTTCCTACTCCTAAGTGGAATTGGGAGTCCATATCAATGGACTACATGTCAGGACTTTCGTCCACTAAGAGGAGAAATGACTATGTCTTTGTGGTTGTTGATTGCTTTTCCAAGATGGCGATCTTGGTCGTCTGCAAGAAGAGCATCACAACAAAGGTCACTGCCAAGCTCTTATTTGAATCATTCTGGGTACATTTTGGAATCCCAAAGACCATTATCTCAGATCAGGATAGTCGATTCCTTAGCACATTTTGGTCGAGTCTCTGGTCATTGTTGTACACCAAGCTCACCAAATCCATTGCCTTCCACCCTCAAACAAATGGATAAACTGAGGTTGTATCCAGCTGAAAAATCCTCCTGGTTCATTGAGTGTATCCAGCACATCCACCAACATGTTCAGGATATTTTACAGAAGTCCAATCCCAAGTACAAGAAGCGCCATGATCAACACCTGGTGCCACATAAGTTTTAGGTGGGAGACAGAGTGTGGTTAAACTTGTAGAAAGAACGCCTTATAGGGCCCCATCAGAAGATTTTCCCAATTTGTTACGGACATTAAACCACAACAAGGTTGTGGGTGGCAATGCTTTCAGGCTCAACATTCCCCCTTTCCTTGGCCTGCAACCAATGTTCAACGTGGATATCTTTTGTCCATCCTTCCCACAATTATTGGACACCTCAGAGATAGAAGAACAGTTGAAACCAACAGAGATCAACCCTGATTGCATGAAAAATCAATCCAGTTATCACATTGTGGACACACAAGTCAAGGGCACTTTCCATCAAAGGATCCAGCTTTATCAAGTTGTCAAAGCAAGGCAATTCATGCACCAAGGCAAGTGGCTCACTCGAGGCCAAATTTAGTAGAAATTTCCTCATCCTATGGGGGAACTCAATGTAATGGAGACAATTTATTTCTAATGGGGGAGGATTGATCCATATGGATGTCAATGGCCTCCCACCTATTCCAACTGGCTCATTTTGGTAGTTTTCCAATTTGGCAGTTTTTTTCCTAGTTTTTGGGTCCTTGACTTCATGGGTCATTTTGAGGCCCTAAACAATGTTTTTAGGGCTCGCCACAATTAGACTATAGACGAAGTCAGATTCTAATGGAAACACATGTAGTCCTATGATAGAAATTTCCAATGCGATATCGTGCGCCTAAAACGGAGATCGTATGCAAAAGTTACGACCCTGGGAAGTTGATTTAATAGCTTACCCCAACAGAGCGCACATGACTTTTGGCGCTTCATCTCCTAGGGTTAGGTTTTTGGATGTCTAGGGTTTTGGAATTCCTATTTATTGTAAAAATGCTTGGAGATCCTAATTGTAAGAATCTTCTTGCAAATGAGTGTAGTCGTCACATATGTTCTCAGAGATAAGTTGCCACCATTCTAGCAAGATTGTTTTCCATTGCATTTTACAATTTCATCACATTTTCTTATTGAATAGAAACTCGTTTTATTGTATCCCTGGTATTGTTGTGTCTCTGTGTTAAGAATAATAATAATTTGTATTCATTTTCATTATGCTCATAAAATCTGGATCATCATGATATCATGAAGTGAGAATCAAAGAAGAGGATACTAGAAAAATGAAATTTAGGACAAGGTATGGACACTATGAGTTTGTAGTGGCGCCTTTTGGGTTGAAAAATGCATCAGCTACATTTATGTGTCTAATGAATGGGGTTTTCAGAGATTTCCTGGACAATTTTGTAATTTTATTCTTGGATGATATTCTCATCTATTCCAATATAGAAGAGGAGCATGAGAAGCATTTGAGGATGGTGCTCCAAGTGTTGAGAGAGAACTAATTGTATGCCAAATTAAGTAAATGCACTTTCTATCAAAATCAAATCCATTATTTGGATCACATTCTTTCAGAAGAGGGAATAGCATTGGATCCATAAAATATCGAAGCAATCAAGAGTTGGTCATTTCCAACAAACATCTCATATGTCGGATCATTTATGGATCTAGTTGTCTCCTACAGGAGATTCATTGCAGGATTCTCCAAAATTGCACACTCAATATCATCTTTGTAAAAGAAAAGAGTAAATTTTGAATGGAGTGCTAAATGTGAAGAAAATTTACAATGCTTAAAGTATTTGTTAACCAATGCACCTACTTTTAAAGTTGCAGATCTAGATGAGGATTTTTTTGTGTGCATAGATGCATGCAAGGTAGGGCTCGGTGGAGTCCTTATGAAAAATGGACATGTAATTTGTTATGAGTCCAGAAAAATGAAGGAAAATGAAATCAATTATGCCACACATGACTTAGAGATGGAGGCCATAGTACATGCCTTCAGAATGTGGAGGCATTACCTCATGGGTAGAAAACTTGAATTAAGGACATAGCATAGTGGTCTAAAATATTTGTTTGAACAACCAACACTAAATGATAGACAAACTAGATGGCTGGAATTTCTTAGTGAATGATATCAAGCACATAAGGGAAAAGAGAACCAGGTGGTCAATGCATTCAATAGAAGGGTGCATAAAATGCAAGCTACAACCATTATTATGTGCAAGACAAATTTAAAAGATAGAATTCTAGAGATTGTCGTTGCAGATCAACATTATGTGAAAGTTAAAGAAATCTTACAACGGAATGATATACAACATAAATATAAGGGTCACAGGATGGAAGAGGGTGGAATCCTCTTATTTCATAACATATTTTATGTTCCCCATTCTCGAGAATTGAGAAATTTAGTCTTAAAGGAGATGCATAATGTGTCATATGCTGGACATACAGGATATCGGAAAACTATTACAATTGTAAGAGGTCAATACTTTTTGTTTGGTATTAAGA
>JZKD02S0686203.1:0-15309 GCA_000966675.3 Picea glauca
TTTATTTTCCTGTTAGCTCTACAATTCAAATCTTTATGTACAAAATTATTACATGCATAAAATAAACCAAAAAAGATAGTTTGATACCTAGGAGTTTAAGATCTTCTAAAAGGAGGTAATCTTATGAATTCTTCTTCTTCCCGAGGTCTATCTGTCGGTTGGTGATTCTAAAATCTGAGTCTTCTCGGTGGAGGAGTGTCCCTATAATCTTCCTTGTAGATCTTCCTATCCCCTTTGATTGTTTCTGCATAGCTTTTTGGATATGTTTCTTTCTTTGTTGTTTTGCAGCTTGATCCCTTTTCTGTCTGATTGTATCCAAGTCCGGACTTGTCATGATGATATTTTTGACTACTAATAATGTAATCCAAAACTTTCGATTTGTTCTACATAATTTTCTTTTGAATATCCTTTCTTAATGTGACAATATCTGCTTCCAAATTTCCAATGATCCTGTCTTTTTCTTCTAGTTGTTATTTGAGTGTTTCTTCAATTCTTTTATATTCTTCTATTTGAACCTTCAAATTTGTGATCATTTGTTCTAGTTCTTGAGTGTCTTCTTTCTTGTCTAGTTCCTCTTGTAGTTTTTTTTGTTCTTGTTTTCTCTTCTGATAAATTCTATGGCACACATCAATTATTTTCGGTAGTCAACTTCTGCCTCTTCATATTTTTATTCGACTTCTTCATATTCTTATTCAGAGTCTTATTTATCAGAGTCTTCTACTGCCACGAATATAACTATTTCTATCTCACTGTCATTGACTTCATCTTCATCTGATGATGAGATGTCTTCTTTGGTGCATAAGCTTTTCTTGAAAACTTTCTTAGTGGTTCTTTTTCCTTTATATGTTTGTTTTCTATTTAAGTAACCTTCATCATTTATATTTTTCTTATGAGGAAATTTGTTAGGAAAATGATCAATACCATCACAAATAAAAAAAATCAAAGGAATCTTACCTTTATATCTGTCGTTGGTTCCCTTGTTCAATCTTTTGACAAAGTTGGCCACTTCTTCATCATATTCTGAGACGTCACTATTGCTGCTAAGTTATTTTTCTTTTTCCTTTGAATTTTTGGATGATTTGAAGGTTCCTTCTTTTGTATCTGGATTTTCCTGTTTAGTTCTCATTTCATATGCTGTGAAGATTCCATGTAATTCATCCATGCTTATTGAGTTCATAACTCCTCTTTCTTCTAGTTTTGATATCTTAGTGTCAAATCTCATAGGAAGAGATCTTAGTACCTTTTGAACAATTACAGATTCTTTGCTTTCTTCTCCCAATCCTATGATTGCATTTACTGGTTCATCAACTCATAACAAGTAAGATGCAATATTTTGATCTTCCTTTATCTTAAGTTGTTCGAATTGACCTCTGTAATATTGAATCTTTGTTTCTTTGACTTTTGAATCTCCTTCATAAATATTTCAAATTTTGTCCCAAATCTCTTTAGCATATTTAAAATGTGCAACTTTTGTGAATACTGTTTCACCAAGACCATTCAAAAGTGCATTTGTTGCTTTGGAATTATTCTAACTGAGTTTCATTGCTTTGTCATTTGTTGGAGGAACTATCAGTACTTTGTATCCATCTACAATTGTTTGCCAAATTACAAATCCATGTGCCTGTATATATGTCTTCATACTTATGATCCGAAATGCATACTTTTGTCCATCAAACTGTGGTATTCCATTTTTATACAAGTTGTTGCTCTCCATGATCTTCCTTTCAGTGGTTAAACTAATTTCTGAAGGAGCCTACTCTGATTCTAATTGTCGGATTACCGAGAGGGGGGGTGAATCAATAATAGAGAAATTTAATCCTTTTCAACCATATAATGCAAGTGTTATATCAGTGTATCATTATCATCCAATAATTGTAGAGTAAATAAACAATGAAAAAATGATAAATCATACAAATACACAGTACACCAGTGTTTTTACGTGGAAACCCAAAGCAAGAGAAAACCACAAAAATATTTTTCTTATATGTCTTGAAGAATTACATTCATTAGAAGCACCAACCTCCTTTGTTTTCCATATATAACTGGAAGGAGGCTCCAACCCCCTAGTTTCTCAACATACAACTTGAGGGAAGCTCCAACTCCAATTCTCTGGCTACAACTAGAGGGAGGCTACAACCCCCTAATTTATCTGGCTACAACCGGAAGGTGAATGAAACCACCTATCCTTGCCTTGTCTAACATCCCTGAAATATAAATCCCAAATGTATACAACATGTCATTGTCACTGAATCAACCACTACCACTGTCAACCTGTACCAATTAACCTGCACCAAAGAACTTGTACCGATAACTTGAACCAACATGTACCATGCATCAACCATGCATCAACCTCGACTCATCAAGATGTACCAACATCATCAACTATACACCTCATGTATGTGCCAAGTCATCAACTATACACCTCATGTATGTGACAACTCATCAACTACTTGTCTCAACCATGTACCCAACATGTACCTGAACCATATACCAAAGCCATACACCAATATAACCATCAAAATTTATCTAACAGTTCATCACTCTATCCATAAGAAAAATACCATAAAACCTTACATCAAAACATGTGCCACAACCTCACTATTATGTAACCTCAAGCTAAAACAACAACTTCAACAACACATAACAACCAAAAGACCAATACTCATATGCCAAATACCAACAACAAAATACCAATTGTATCCCTCAACAAATATGTTATATGAAGCAATATTGAATGTCCAATACCATATCAAGATCTAAACCCTAGCTCACAAAACATACCTCAAACAAGATGTGCCATATCTCTCATAAATATACCCTAACCATGCTGCCGCGATTTTTCTATCGCACATTTTCTGTCGCGATTTTTCTGTCGCATTTTTTCTACTGCACTTTTTCTGCTGTGATTTTTCTGCCATGATTTTTCTGCCACACTTTTTCTTCCGTACTTTTTCTTCCGCACTTTTTCTGCCGCACTTTTTCTTCCACAACTTTTCTGCCGCACTTTTTCTGCCACACTTTTTCTACCATGATTTTTCTACGTCAATTTTTCTGTCACACTTTTTCTGCCACATTTTTCCTGCCACACTTTTTTTGCTGCAAATTTTCTCTATCAATAATACCTGCCCAAATAAACTTTCACAAAAATAAATATTCAATGATATTCAAGTGTGATTAAATGAGAGAGCTTTGACTCTTATTTATATTTTCATGTAGCATTACACTTTCCTTATTTTAGGTATTTCTCCATACACTTTGTTATTTAAATAATTTCTTTTGCAAAAACTTGACTTTTGGGGGCTTCTATATGACTCATGAGGGTTATTCAGCTTCATATGGCCATAAATATTTAACCGTGAGGAGTTATGTGACATTCCACATACCACCAGAAATGGCATGACAAACACTATCCATATAGGATAGTTTCACTGACAAATTCGCTGACTGACATCTCATTATTCCAGAATTAAGCTTGGGTTCTCTAACCATACTTCTAGGATAACTCAATCTGCAAAGCATCTTCCCATGAGGGTTTTCACCATAAGGGGACCAATTTGGATTTCAACCATTTGTACTTATTATCAACCATGACAATACAATAATTAGTCATCTTTATATCAAACAAACTTGGGTCCATTATCCAAACCTTTGTGCTACCAGGGTTTCTTCAAGGGTTGACATCAATGACAACCAATCTTAATCAACATCTTCATCAAGAAGGGTTGAATTCTTCACTTATTGGTTAAAACAACTTTAATTAGGCCTGGGGGGACGACTTCTCAATTATCAACATATAATTAGGGTTTGACCAATCCACAAAAGGAGATTTGGTCTTATACAAATCCCGACTTGATTAATCCACAAAAGGGGATTATTCTATAAGATAATAACTCAATAATAAGTAGGATATTATTTTTAGTTACAATATTAATAGACTGGATTGTATATATTTTGATCAAGGAGCATGTAGGGCTACTATGATTGATGTTTTATAGATGTCGGTAATTGCAGATATCTATGAATCTGAGGAAGTGTATTTTATGCATACAACATGACAATATTCGAGGCCACATTGTTTGTTAGGAGAGATTCTTGGTGGACCCAACTAAAGTTGTGGTTATCCTAAACATGCCACCACCTACAAGTGATAAACAATTTCTCTCTACACTTGGACATACAAGATACTATCGTAGGTTCATCAGAAGATATGCAAGTATCACCACACCATTGGAAAAACTACTGAAGAAGTCTAAAGAATTTAGGTGGACAGTTGAATGTGACAAGGAATCTGATATCATCAAGGAAAAAATCAGTACTACACCCATTCTTATATACCCCAACTAGGATATTGAATTCCATGTACATGTGGGCGCATCAGGGATCACCATGCGAGCCATTTTAGTGCAAATAAGAGAGGGTAATATGGACCACCCTATCTACTTCGCTAGCATAAAACTTATCAAGATGAACACAACTACACAAAAACTGAAAGGGAAGGTTTAGCTATGATTTATGCACTTCAAAAAACTAGACACTATTTACTAGGCTCTCATTTTAAGTTTTTTATTGATCATTCTGCATTGACGTACCTAGTTAATACGTCGGTCCTTAAGGGAGGGGTTTTTAGGTGGCTCTTACTATTTCAAGAGTTTTATTTCAAGGTAATTTTCAATCCTGGAAGATGTAATGTAGGTATGGATCACCTATCAAGACTATAATCAGGGGAAAGTGGAGGAGCAGTGGACGATCAACTCCTTGATGCAAAATTGTTATGGATTGAAGACATCCCATACTGTATTGAATACATTTTTTCCTTCCTCATCTCAGGGACCTTCCCATAAATTTTTTACGTAACCCAGAAACGACACCTCATGGTCTGAGAAATAGACTACTAACTAATTGCGGGCCTACTCTATAATATGGGAATATATATCATTCTTATAAGGTGTGTCCTAACCCATGAAAGGAAAGATATCATGTGGGAATTCCATAGTGGAGTTGAAGGAGGACATGTTGGAGGAAAGCTACAACACATAAGGTACTTCAATATGGATTATGGTGGCCAATGTTATTCAAGGATGCTAAATCGTATGCTAGATCTTGCAACATTTTTCAACAAGTAGGGAAGCCATCACGCAAAGATGAATTACCTCTTTAGTTGGTTAGAGAATTGTAGGCCTTTGATAAGTGGGTTGTTGACTTTGTTGGACCAACTAATCTGCCCACCAGGAATTCAAAGGCCATATATATCATCATCGCAACAAACTATCTCACTCGGTGGGCTAAAGAAGAGGCAGTTCAGGACTGTTCAACATATACAACTGCTATATTCATATTTGAGAACATCATTGGATGTCCTCAAATCCTGAACAGTGATCAAGGTAGTCACTTCATTAGCAACACAATCACAACATTGACGAAAAAAATTCTCATCCAACACCATAATGGAACTGTGGAGGAATTCAATGAAATTCAGGAAAGCGCACTAACAAATGTGTGTTGTGAAAATAGGGAGGAATGGGATGATAGAGTTCCAATAGTCTTATGGGATTATAGGACGACTACAATGAAGTTGTACGAGTATACCCAATTTCATTTGGTCTATGGTAAGGAATTTGTTGTACCTGTAGAATGTATCACTGCTAGCCTCTATATAGCACAAGATACACATGTGACAAATGATGAATCGGTTGCGCAAAGGATTGCAGACTTGCAAGAACCTAGAGAATCCAGATTCTTGGTTTATTTTCATCAGTCAGTGGAACAATATAGGAATAAATCTTGGCATGAAAGACACATTAAGTCCAAGAGGTTTTCACAAGGGGATAAGGTACTCCTCTATGACAGTCATTATCAGAAACATCCAGGTAAGTTGTGCATGCATTGGTTATGTCCATTTCTAGTTGTTGAAATTTGATAGTCTCGTGCAGTCAAGCTAACACAACTGGATGGTATCCTCCAACCAGGGTGGGTGAATGGAACACACCTGAATCCCTACATTTCCCACACTTGAGAGAGGGACAATTTCTCCAGTCCAAAGGATCTTGTATAGTAGTTGGATTTTGATTATCTGTTTTAATTTTTTTTAGTTGTAATCACATCGGAGTGTGCTCAGTGGCGCCACGACATATATTTCTCAGTTGAATAGATTGGATATTTTTAGACATTCTTACTTAGCAGTGCATTGTTAGATGAGTCATCGATCCACTCAATCATGCACATAAATTCGTTGGAAAATCATTGTGGTAGGGGGGGGGATCGAATCTGAAATTTATTAATGACTAAGCATTAATTACGTCATTTCTAGTTGTAACCCTTAGGTTAACTTCCAAAAATTGTCAGAATGTCCCATCAAGTCTTAAAATTCCATGTACATGTATATTATGTTGATATTATTACCACAATTATCAACCATTAAAATGGTAAGTCTCTCACGTCGGCCAGGTGTTGTTCAGTACACCCATTAAAGTTGGGATTCGTTCAGAGATTTACCCCGTTATCATTCTTGTCAGATGTATGCACCATAGATTGCACTGTTGGCTTAATCACTCACTCATTTATGACCAATTACTATTTTATCCCATTACATCATCTATAATATCTCGCAAGCTTAGTGAGAATGACACACTGTTAACTTAGTTTCCCTCTATTCTTGAGTTTCCCACACCTTGGTACATTTTGAGAAGCCTCTTGATCCCCAACTACATCCCTGCCCCCCGATTCATTGTGTTTAATAGAGATCCATATCGAAAATCTCGAGAATAGCGGGAGGAAAAATCTCATTCTCGAAAGAAGCAGTCCCATATGATCCCTACTATTACACATTAATTTCGTCACCCCTATGACTATTAATGATGTACACCTATCCTTTGTCTTTATAAGGATCAATGGCCTTAATCCCTAAATAAGAATGAAGACACATTTTCCTAGAGAGATGAAATTATCTTTTTCTTTGTGCAAAACCTTATAAACAGGGATCATCACACCTTGCTCAGTGTTAACGATGCGATGATCTAGGATCGACGTAGGCTACACCACAGTGACCTGTGACATTGTCATAGTTTGATTAGTAATAAGGGTTTGATGATAATCTGTACGAATAAAAATAGCATCTTCTCGACGTTTCTATAATATAAGCTTCGAGGGTGAGGTGGCCTTAGATCGGTTTGGATTTGAGTCACATCCCTAATCTAGTGGGACTATGCTAACCTCCTTACCCTATCCTTTTCATCTTATAGAAGGAGAGGATTTCTCATGGGAAAGCTAGTTTTTGGAGTTCTTGAGTCTTGGGTATTAGCTAGCTTGGAGTTAGAATCCTTGAGCTTGGTTAGTTGGTGTGAAGATATTTTGAGAATAGCTAATGAGATATTAGTCTAGCCAAAATTTTGGAGTGTTTGAGCCTAAGTTGGCTTTGAGTTTCACTTATCCAAGTTGATATTGTCAGTGATTTTCAAATCTACAGTCCCATAATCCATGGAGCAGAAGTGTGTGGGAAGCAAGGAACTGTTGGAAGGGACCCTAAAACATCAAGTCATTAGTTGTATTCTCCTTTTCATATTTCTAATATAGTAATATATTTCTTTCCCATAAAATTGTTCTTATTTTATTATATGACTCTTTGATCACATACACAGGTTTGGTTAAGTATACATTGTTGGTTTCACTTCGGTTTGCTTGTGTTTTTTTATAGGTTCAACATATCATAAGCCTTGGAATGGGGAGAGGATGACACTAGCGAGGACAAGTGATATTTAAAAGGTATGTCATTTATCTCTTGTTAGTTAGTATGCTTAATAATTAAAACTTAGGGAAAGTTTTATATTTTGTCTTGTTTTGTTCTAGTTTCGGGGTGAAACTAGGGAGATCAGTTTGTGTCCACACTTACTGATTTTTCCGATAACACCTATGATCCTATAATTGAGGTGTTAGGTGATGTCAAAGGTAAGGTCGAGAAAAAAAACTCCTTGAACTCGATCTAATCGATACAATGTTATTCCCACAAATGAACATTGATGTCTTCTTGGAGATGGGTTTTGAGCTAAGAGAGGAGGTGCAATTTATCCCAAATAATGACTTTCTTAACCTGTTCAACTCCACTATCATGAACCTCCAGGATCTACCAGTGTTTGGGACCACTGGTGAAGTTGTGCAATGCACCTAGTTCCAGATAACAAGAGTATATGATAGGAGTTTATGGCTTGATAGGATATATCCCATCCACATTGAGGATATCCATCAGCTCACAGGACTATCATTGGAAGGTGAGGATGTATCGAAAGGATTCCAACATCCGAGAAAGAACAGTAAAAAGAAGGGTGAAATTATCTTGTATGAGTGTTTCCATACCCAATGTGTGGGTTGTACAGTGAAAATTTACCCAATTATCCAAGAAATAGTGAGAATGGACTACTATGTAATTGCCAACAAGGTCATGCGCTCATACTTCAAGGGATAATGCACATTGGATTCCTTGTTAGTAGCATATTTCTGCACAGTGTAGTCTTTAATTGGTTTAGTTACCTATTTGAGGAGTTCCTGATTTCTTGTGAGGAAGTTTAGGATAAGGGAGGCACCTTCACAGATGTATATTTGCTTCTATCCTTCATAATGTTGAAGTGGTAGCAACTCATAGGTAGACAACTAGCACTTGTTGATAAAAGGGAGCCTCACAAAGATGTTTGAACCTTGGCATGTAAGGCTGTATTCTAAGAATATGGAATTTAATAATGCTATGTACCTAAAGTAGTACACTCATATGATTGATGCCTCCCAATGGATGCATATACCACAAATACTACTGAACCTGAAAAAAATGAATATCTCATTCGCTTTGAATCGCCACCACACTTTTGTCTAGAAACGACATGCGAAGCCCTCCAATTTCCACACGAGGCCATTACCATTCTATCTGGACAAATAAATATTGGAAAAAGAGGTCATGTCATAGCTAAGAGTTAAACTAAACCCGCACAAGTAGAGAATGCATTACCTTTTTCCACTAGAGTTATTGAAGAAGAAGAGTTTGACAGAGGAAGTCAGATCCAATTTGCACAAAGTAGAGTTTCCTTCGAAGTCTCCAACACCATCAGACTCAGAAGAAGAGGAAGAAAACTAACTCCAACAACCCAAAAGGACCTTACCAGAATGCCCCAAGATTCTATATGAGGAGGTACTCTCAAGTAAGACCATCAATGACATCCTAGATGTTTCCTTTATAGGTGAGGTTCATACTAAGAATCCTAGAGCTAATGTTTCCCTTACAGTCAACCCAACCAAAGTCATAAACCCTCATCCCTTATTGATTTCTCTACCTCGTACCCGATAAGATACTCATGATTCCAATAATTTTATTCATATCATTAATGACCCCGAGTCAGACCCCAACACATATTCCACTATAATAGTCAAGCAAGACCCACCACCACCATATAAGGATACCATAGTCCCACTGCCACCCAAATCACCAGAAGCCATGCAGCTAGACATCCCAGAGAACCTTGGGAACCTTGGAGATCTTCTCCTATCATTTGTTGTCACGTCGAGCCAGTAAAATATTCCAATTGTTCCTACTTTAGTTAGGCTTCCCTTTAAGGAGATCCAACAGTCAACAATTCCAGAACTCACCCAATTCACACACGTCCCACTCCTGGGTTCTCAATCTCCAAGACCAAATATTCTCATTGAGGTTTCACAGGTTTGGAATGAGAACCCAAACGTTCCACTCATAAAAATAAAAACAACTCAACAAAATCTGGAGTCTCAAGCACCACAGGAGACTAATTCAGGACATAGAAAAACATCATTGAAAGAGCAGTTATATCTAGTACTCCAGGATCTGCAAAAGTTCTCAAAACTATTACAGCTCTTCCTAGTGCAAACATAAGTTATCCCTTTACTTCCAATGTCCCAGAAGAAAAAAATATCCCAGTAGATGCGGGGACCATCCAAAGGATAAGAAGAGGTTGAGACACCCTAATATAAATCCATGGCCAGTGGGCTTCCACTTCAATGTAGACTTCCACGAGAAGCTACAATCACATTTAGTGAGCTATCTCAGTTGTCGACACTGCAGCTAGTAGTCTTGATCAGAACCTCTACTGATCACATGGAGCAAAAAATTCAACAAGTCGAAAAGAAAGCTTAATTTTGAAGACACAAAGGGATTATGGAACAAACAAAATGGATGCATGAGTAGTATTTAAAACTCCATGTAGAGCAAAAAATGGAGAAAATGAAGGAAACAATAATAGAGGTCTAACTGACTTTTAGGAAAGAAACACCTCATTTTCTAGAGTAAAATGAAACTGAAGAGATAAAGAAACAACTTGAATTAGTCCAGGAAGCATGGGAGGTGTTGGAAGACCGAGCAAAGGAACTCTAAGATAAGTTGGAGGGAATGAAGTTGAAGATTGAGGTACAACCCAGAGAACTCCAACAACAGTTGGAAAGGGTTGTCCTGGAAGGAAACGATGCCAGAGATGTGTTGCATAAATGCCCTACCATATTAAAGGAAGTCAATTATTGTATGGGTGTAATAAATTGGTGCAACCAAGCACTAGAAGTATTGCGAATGAAAATACAAACCCCTAATGAAGAAGCTTCCAAATCACAATATCCTTTGGAACAGTAAGAAAAATTTGAGGAAATCCAACAAGATGAAAATACTTTGAATGCCCTATTTAAAGCTCAAATAGTGGCCAAAATGGAACCAAGAGCCTTTTGGCTATTAGTTCAAACTACATACCTACAAATGCACCAGGTGAAGACATAAGTGGATGAAGAATGGAATGGTATTATTGCATCAAAGCCAAAGGCGTTCAACACCAATGCAAATCAACATTTTGTAGTAGAAGCCTCATTGCTTGCGAGGAAATGGCAAGACAAAATTGAACATTTTTAGGAGATCAGTGAGAAATCCCTGGAACTAGTTCCATGGTTGGGCCCTCTATTTGAAGGAGCCAAGGAAGAAAAATATCGTGTCAAGGATGGAAGCAAGGTGGAAGAAGAAATCAAATCCACAGAAGGATCGTAGGTCAAATGAGATACCATGAAAGAACTAAAGACTTAACTCAGGGTGAGTCAAGGATTGTGGTTGGGGCCTATTGGGCCCTTCGTTTTGATGAATAGAAGTTTCACAAGATACCACAGAGTTAGATAACCAATAAAAGGAAGGAAAATAAGGATAAGTGAAAGAGTGCACAACAGAAAGGTGTTGGAACAGTAAATGGTTGGAGGCCAATGTACAATCAATTTTGGAAGGAGAAGTTGAAACATAATCAAGAAAATAAGAGATATTGTGGGTTCTCAATCAACAAGAAATGATTTTATTGCAATCAGGTTGGAAAATGAGAGTAGAGTAATAAGAACTAGTTTTTGAGCGAGATGCGGAATGTAAGGAGAACTAGTCTTGTATTACTGTAGAGGTAGTAAGGGGAAGGGACTAGAGAGAATACGCTATGGTATGGTATTGTTTTCAGATGTATTGGTTGGTCCTCTCTAGTATGAATTTGTATATAAATGATATAAGTTGTGCATATATTTTGATTAAGACCTATGGTATAATAGAAGGATGATGGAGATCAAATTTTAAAAGAAGACCCCTGTCTATGATGATTTTTGTGTCCATAAAATGATATTATGTTTTGTCTATTATGCATGATGCTTCTATATTTATTTATGATGTTCTGCACAACTTTGTTCTTTTTTCTTGGGTTATGAGGTGTTAAAGACTCTGATAGGGTTAATCTATCTTGCATAAAGAATGGTAGTAATATTTATAACTTGTAGATATGAATAAGAATTATTCTTACCCTTCCCTAATTCTCATGTCTCGGTCGAGCTTTAGGTAAGATGAAAATTCCAATGCAGTAGACTAAATCAATACCCTTTTTTTGGTTACCTGAAGAGGACCCTGGCCTGACAATTTTGCACCAACAGGATCGGACATCTAACACATCCTTTGGCACTGGCCAGTCTAGGATGGCCTTAAACTTTTCTAGATGATCCATATTTTATGATAAGAATGAAATGAATACATATTATTATTAAAATATGCTTAACAAATAATAACAAAGATACAATAAAACTGGTTTCTATTCAATAAGGAAATAAGATGAAACTATAAAATGCAGCGGAAAACAAGCTTGTTGGAATGGAAATGACTTGTCTCTGAAAAGAGATCTGACGGTTGTGCTCATTCATAATAAGATGAGTACAATGAGGCTCTAAAGGCCTTTTTTAAATAAGCATGATTTCCAAAAACCTATAAATCCAAAAACCTAACCCTAGGAGATGAAGCACTAAAAGTCATGTGGGCCCCGTTGGGGTAAGCTAGTACATCAACTTCTCGGGGTCGTAACTTTTTCATACGATATTCATTTTAGGTGCAAGATAGCCCATAGAAAAAGAATATCTGACGACTACACATTTTGTCACCAGACTTTGACTTTGTCCACTATTTTATTGTGACAATCCCTAAAAACGATGTTTAGGGCTTCAAAACAGCCCTAGAAGTTAGGGACCTGAAAACTAGGAAAAAAATACCACAATGAACCAGTGGGAATAGGAGGGAGGCCACCGACATCCATATGGATCACTATATCAACTGAGATCCCTTCACCTAAAATTAAATTGTAATGTCCCCAAGGCCTAGCCCAGTTGTAAATCTGATGTAGGAAATGAATTGTAAATATGTGTTATAGGCTGGTGAGCCAAGTTTGTATAAGCCGGTGGGCTTATGTGATTGTTAGGCCAGAGAGCCTAAGGGTTGGAGGCCAAGGGCCTAATTTTGTACTTGTATGTATGCATAAAATTTAATAAAATTGTAAACACCGCCAGGTGCAGACCGACCACGATGAATGAGGTAAGGCAGACTGAGCTTCCACAGAGAAGGCAAGGGATTAGGGAATGGAAGGTGGGAAAAGGGGATAAGTGTTTAGCCTAGGGGGCTTAAGCTTGGGAATAATATTTAATTATTATTCCAAAAGAACATGTGCCATTTATATTTTATCCTAAGTTCCTAACCATGAGGAAGGTGATGCGTGCTGGGTAAATGCATGCAGTTTCTAGGGCGACAAGTGTCAGCCCCAACCCATGCAAATAAAACAACCAAGATGAGCCGTGAGAGGTCTCCTCATGCATTTTCCACCGAGATTTCCTACGTGTGTATGGGCTTTGAGCAGTACGACCGACCCGAGCTCTGCAGAGAACCCTCGTGCTTCCTTGTGAGCCGAAAATCCTATGTTTGGATCTGAAAATCCGTGTATACCCTCTGTTCTGAAAGCCAAGAAGCCTGCGTTCATTTTTTAAGAGGCTGGGTTCACCCTCTCCGTTTTGAGCCATGGAACCCGTGTCATTCCCTGCATGGTTTTTTTGTCACACATTCACGAGGACCAACCCTGTGAGACCTTGCGCGATTGCTAAGCCTGTTTGGGAAGCTCGTGTTTGTTTTTTTGGTTGGTTGTGGTGGCCACGCAAAGATGGAATCTGCATGGCTTGCTGGCCAATGAAAGTTGTGAGTGAACATGTGTATGACCTCTTTGCAGGTGAGGTAGGTGACTATTGTTGGAAGAGGCAGGTTGTCAGGCCTGTGGGAAATTCTCTCTAGGTGAGAGAGTTTGTTGGGAAGCGATTTCTTCCAGAGAGTGTCCAGCACCAGCTTCAGACTCTGAGACTTCCTGATCCGGCCTGTTGCTGAGACCCAGAGAGGGAGGTTAGAACCGATGGACTGTTCTTGTGAAGGTTTATACTCCCGGGCAAAACAAGCATGTGGGGAATGAGAGTCTAGTAGTAGTGGGTGTAAGATGGCATCTTGGTAAGAATCCTTCCAGATTTCTATGTTGTTTTCCCTATAACCTCATCCTAGCATAGGATTCCTTTCCTTAGGGTGGAGATTAGTCCCAGCTCGGGGTGACCCACTGCTGAGCTGATGAGCAGTGCGGTCTAAGTCTAGGAGGTTCGTGGAAGGCCTACACTTGGTTGGTGGAACTGCCACTTTTTCAAAGATAAGTACCTGATTATGCTTTAATCATGTTTTGCATGACTGTGTTGCTTATGTTATCATTAATTCCACTGTGTGTATGAACTAATATTAAATAGTACTGATTGTTGATTATGGCAGTAATTCATATGAATACTTTGTGTTGAATGTGTTTAACTTGTTTTAAATGCATGTGATTAATTATTAGTGAGAATGTTGTTATTCCGTGTAGTAACACCTACAGAGTAGTGACTAAAAGGGGTGTTACAGTTTGGTATCAGAGCCAAGGTTTTGAAACTGAGCCTAGATGGGCCAGTTGAGTGGTCATTGGACCGTAAGTGTGAGGAGAAATTGTGTCTGAGGGACCAATTTTGGACCTTGGTATGGTCCGGAGTGTCAAGCAGTTACTTGACCGTGCCTATAAGCTCAGAAGGTATAACGGTGTGTGAAACCGTAGCCGGTGTGGTCTATGGCCATAGGAAGAGAGGACTCCACACCAACAGTGTTGGAGCCTTAGGATATTTTCAAGAGGGAAGGTGAACGCTCGTGACCGTCAGATTTGGGAAGTGTGTGCGGGGTTTAAAGCCCTTTAGAGTTTTACAGGAGTGTGGAAATCGCGATACACGAAATTCTGAATTAGTCAGGACCGTACATCAGAAAGAACGTGTGGAGGGAGATCAGTCTTTCGCTGACTCATAACTTGAAAGGGTCAAAGGGTGAGTTTTTGAGAATTCACGAAATGCGAATTCATGATTGGATCATAACCATTGATCTAAGAGATATCTGGACCGTTAATTGTCCAGGAAGAAATCTACGTTTGGGAGATGGGAAGTGAGGAGAGGTGAACACCTACGAAACCCGAAATCCTGAAACAATATACACCGTAGATCGTAGGAAGGTAGTTGACCATCCAATTCAGTGGAGGAGTAAACGGTAAATTTCGAGATTTCGACCGATGGAAGTTCGAGATGTGGGGTGCACGAACTCCCAAAATGCCGAAAATATCTGTGTCATTGATCTGAGGAGGGGATCTAACCGTTGGATTCCTTTCTTGGAATGGACGTGGGCACATGAATGCGTACCATGTGCCAGTGAGTCGAGAAGACAGGTGAGAGTGGTGGGACTCGAAGACGTCACCGAAGGTGATGTGGACCCTCCTGAATGTACCACATGCCACTATGGTGAAGGGCGACAACTATGTTGCGGGCCCGGAGATTAAGGGAGGGGGATTGTAATGTCCCCAAGGCCGAGCCCAGTTGTAAATCTGATGTATGAAATGAATTGTAAATATGTGTTATAGGCTGGTGAGCCAAGTTTGTATAAGCCAGTGG
>JZKD02S0686258.1:17810-28620 GCA_000966675.3 Picea glauca
GTAACACTCACAAAGATGGCCTTTAGTCGATAGGAAATAGTGTGAGGGCCTCAGGGCCTCCTTCCCCCACTCCCTTACTTTTCAGACCCTCTCCCATCATTTATTGGCCCCTATAGTTTTTTGGTTCCCTTCCCTAACAATCTTTCCTTTCCTACCTTTGTTAGTCCCGAGATCCTTTTTTATAAGGATTACCTGCATGGCTAGATGGAACCCAAAGAATATGTCGAATTGGACTATGAAATGATCCCATCACATGATCAATCCTCTTTAATGTAGAATAATGTTTTGGAAAGAGGAAACTTGTTTATTCTCCCTCCTTTCTTAGTCTTAGAGATATAATTTGGAGGCTTCATCCCATTGCTTGATTGTGTGAAAGAGGGTAATTGTCTATTGGAAAATCATAGAATTAATGAGATAGGAAGTGGCTTAGAAGATCACGTGAATGGTGGAACTATCCCCTCTGAGGTCTTTTCCTCAGGGTATTTTTTCCTTCAAAATTAGACTTGGTCCACAATAGAAACCTGATTCTGAAAGAGAAGTGGAGGTGAATCCCAAAAGAATTCTTATAAAAAACCCACTTGGTTCCAGACCCAAGAAAAATTAGAAGTGAATTAAGGATAAGGGTGGCATGGTTAGGATAGTAGTTGGAGAGTATATCCCCATTGCGGAAATAAATCGGTATGTTGGTAAGATGTTTGTGGGGAATTTTAATGAAAATTCTACAAGAGAGATGGCCCTCCAAAAGTGCATAGACCAGCAATGGAAAAATTTGCTCGGCTACTCTCCAAAATCCCATGTGCTAACTAGAGGATGGAATTCATTTCATCTATGTTCAACATAATACTGTGTGAATTTTCATAGGAGAAACTGGACGTGGGGACCTTCAGGTCTATATCTAAAATCTTGGAGTGTGGATTTTGACCCTATTCGGGAACTAATTTCCCATATGAAGGTATAGGGAATTTTTCCTGGGATACCTTTTTGCTTCTTGTAAAGGGAAGCACTTGAAGTAATTGGAAACAAACTGGGAACTTTCACAGGGATTCAACCAAATTGGGCTTCCAAGAAGGATTGTCACTAGGCATGGATCCAAGTAGAGGTGTACATTCAGGAAGGATTGGTAGGAAGTATAGACATTGTTTTTTAGGACTTAAGATGGCATAAAAGGGTATACTATTGGAATATACCTTTATAATTCCATGGATGCCATGAAATTGAAAATGTTCATGTCCAGTTCTCTTGGTTTTTTTCTGGTGAGGCATCCCCTACCAAATGTTTGGTGAAGTAAATCCATGTAATGTCTCCTTCCACTACCAATTTTGTTTTTTAATTAAATGCATATATATATATATATATGTGTGTGTGTGTGTGTGTGTGTGTGTGTGTGTGTGTGTATTACTACTTTTAAAATATAAACGTTTTAGTACTTAATCTATAGGATTATTGAGTATGCTTTCCTAATTGTCATGGTGGTTTCATGACAACATAAGAATTCATAGGTGATCTGAACCCTACTCCAATTCTATCATTACATTAAAGGTTATTGTTAGTTGATCCCTCATTTCATCGTAGATATCACTTTGGTTTACTTGTATTTTTTCTTCTTCTTTTCCATTAAACCTTTATTTCTTTTCATAATATAGTACTATAGTTCTTGTATATTCTTTGAAGTAACTTGTAATATGTGCAGATATTTATGGGACTGAAGGTTGGTGGTTTCTTCCTCTTCCTTAAGGTAAATCCTCTATCTTCCTTATTTTACAACTTGATCCATAAGCAGTGTGTTCTTGTTTGGAAGTATTATGTTCGTAGACTAACTTTTTATATTACAAACAAATCCTAAACAAATATTCAAATATAAAATCGATTAATAGTCTATGACCCATAGACTAAATATCATTATTATAATCAAATAAAAATTAAAGACTCATATCCGTAATAAAATATGGCCATTTAAGAAATACTCCACGCCTTACTAGGTAATAGAGGTTGTAGTTAATAAGCCTTACCTACCCTATTATATCCATGGCCAAGTATTGAGTGATAGGGTTATCATGTTACCATACCTATACCCAACTTATTATTGTGGTATTGGGACTCATCTCTTTGATGTTGGAGGTAACTCAACTTATTTAATGATAGACTATAGTTAAGGACCGAGAATGAACTCAAAATCCTCCATGTATTGGTGCCACTTGAGTTCATTGACATTCCTTTACCTACTTCATTATGTAGCCTTGTTGTGTATCAAATATTTTTATCTCTTCTCAAACCATTATTCCATTTCATCAATTGTTTAGTATGTGCAATACTCTCTACATATTTGTCGATCTTAAGGTTTTTTTATTTCTTTAGATATTATAAGTTTTCATTGTGTTCTCAAACTAGAGCGATGAGTAAAGCTATGGAGACTCTCATGATTATACCATCACTTCTTCCACTATCTAAAGTATGTTTACATTTATTTAAATTGAAATTCATTTCAACATTGAATATTATTTGTTGTGTTGGAATACTGAGAGGAGGAGGGGTGGGGGGGGTGTGGGGTTGAATTAGAATGATCATTTTTTACCACTTTCAATCGCAATATATAATCTTCAAATTTGTCAACAATATATCCTTTATGATTTCATTCAATATATCATGAGCATATAACCATAAGAAGTAAAATTCAGCAATATCACATCAGATACACAATACACTAGAATTTACATGGAAACCCAAATGGGATAAAACTACATAATGATTTCTTATATGTATCAAGAATGCATTCATAGGACGCACCAACTTCCAAATTATCCAGCACTAATTGGAAGGAATCACCAACCCCCTGATTTATAGGAACCAAACTTAAGGAAGCTCCAACTCCCAGAGTTCTCTGACAGCAACCGAAAGGAGGCTACAACCCCCTGGTTAACAGGAACCAACCTCAAGGAATATCCAACTCCCTAAGTTATCCGACACCAAATGGAAGGAGGCTGTGACCCCCTAATTTAAAGGAACCAACATAAAGGAAGCTCAAAATTCCTAATTTATCCAAAGACAACTGGAAGGAGGCTAAACCCCCCTTTCATTTCCCTATCTTGTCTCCCTATAATATAAGTGTAGACTAACTATCACTACCACTGATCAACTTGTCACTGTCATTGTCGCTTCCACTGTCACTAATACAACAACCAACCTGTCACTGTCCACATCAACCAAACTGTCAATTTCACTATCACATCAACTGATCCAGATGGATATAGATGGCCACTCACCTTTTCCAACTCGCTCAAAACCATTTTTTGGCAATTTTGGCAATTTACTATTTTTAGCAGTTTTCACTTTCGGGGCCATTTTGAGGGACTAAATGAAGTTTTTCCGGTATCATCCCAACTTAATGATAGATGACATAATTATTGAGGCCCAAAAATTAATCTCTATGATGGTACCTTTCCAACGGGCTATCATAAACCTACAACAGAGATCGTATGCAAAAGTTACGACCCTGCGAAGTTAATGTACTAACTTACCCAAACGGGGTCCGCATGACTTTTGGCGCTTCATCTCCTAGGGTTAGGTTTTTGGATGTCTAGGGTTTTTTGAATTTATTTTTTATTGTAAAAGGCCTTGATAACCTCATTTTAATCATCTTCTTATGAATGAGCGCAACAGTCACATCTCTTCTTAGAGATAAGTCGCCACCATTTCAGCAAGCTTTTTTCCACTTCATTTTACAGTTTCAACTTATTTCAGTATTGAATAGAAAACTAGTTTTATTGTATCTCTGTTGTTTTTTGTTAAGAATCTATTAATAATCTGTATTCATTTTGTTATGCTCATAAAATATGGATCAGTGGTATCAGAGCAGTCTTCTCCTTGTCATCTTAATGCATGTCCCCAACGAGGTCAAATTACAAAGAGTTGGGTCTTGAGCTTGTTTCTCTTGAGGACAAAATCTCTCACATGCCCAAGCGACCTCTCATGGAAGGAGAAAATAAATATGATAGGATAGGAGATCCTTTCAAACTTTTGATTGAGGAATCCATCATGCAACAGAGGAATGAGATGATGGATAGTTTCGCACAAATCCTTCGGTGGCTACCAATATGCGATGCATCTTCTTCGAGCGGAGGTGACACCCCCTTCAAGGTACAAATAAACTTAGATTATTCCTATATTTGAAGGTCATATAGATGCATATGTTGTAGACAAGTGGTTGAATCTTCTAGAAGGGTATTTTTCTGTCCATAACTTCTCGAATAGAGAAAATATTACTTTTGTGCTCCTCAAAGTCATCCCCCATGTCAAAGATTGGTGGGAAACATTCTATGAGCAAAAGGAAATAGAGGAACCCTCATTATTTACAGTCATAACCACCTGGGGTTCCTTCAGGGGTGCTATTAAGGAACAATACTACACTGTTGGAAGTTATGACGACTTATATACCAAATGGACCACACTGCGGCAAGAAAGAGACTAAGCAGTTCCAGATGTCACAAATATATTCCATACCTTGCGCACCAAGCTGGGTATCAAATATTCAGAGTGAAATATGGTGCTCAAGTATCACGGTGATCTACATAGATACATCCAGACCGAAATGGAATTTCTAGACATCTCATCCTTGGGAACAGCCTACCAATATGTCGTCAAAATCGAGCAGAAGATCAAACAAAAGATGCGGCAATTTGGGTCTAGGAACCCCTCACAACAAAATCGAGCAAAGGGTGGCCCCAACCCACAGAAAAAAGGACATAGAAAATATGGATATTATTAGGACAACCAGTCCAAGACACAAGAAAAGAAGGACACTATAAAGACAAAGAAAGATACCAGGAAGTGGTGTGACTTCCATAAGAGCCCTTGGCATAACACTGTTGATTGTCGCTCAAAGCGATCACTGGTGGCTAAAGTGAAATCCTCTGAATCAGATGTGGATTCTGACTTTGAGCTAGAACCATAAATGGGAAGATGGATCATTAACTCGGAACCCAGTGCCACCGTTTCTACCACCAAGATCCATCCTGGTGAACCAGACGAGCCAAAAGAAGGAGAGTGCCTATTCCATTCATAAATGTGGGTAAAAGTCACCCCATTGAAATTCATCGTTGATAGTGGTAGCCAGAAGAACCTCATCTCTACAGAGGTCATTAAGTGATTGGCCCTGCCCACAACACCTCACCCACAACCCTACACCATTGTATGGCTCCAACAAGGAAGCAATCTCTGTATCAGCCAACAGTGTCAACTGTCATACGACATCAAGCCCTTCAAATACAAGGTATTATGTGATGTTTCTCCTCTCGAATTTTGTGATGTTATTTTGGGCCAACCTTATTTATAGAAACATCATGTTGTATATAAGTCTAGGCCTCGTAGTGTTATTATTACTTTGAACATGAAATTGTACAGGATACTTGAGGCAGTCCCACCTAGTATTATTTACTTGATCTCTGCTAAGCAATGTAGGAAGGTCATCTCTCAAATGGGGAATTTTGTCTTCTTCATGATTCTCTCTTAGAATAAGCTAAAGATCACAACCACATCCACGGTCTTTTTGGCCAACCTCTCCACACAGTAGAAGCAAGTCGATAAGGTCATGGAAGAATACTCAAATATCTTCTCCTTACCTACTTGGATACCTCTACACTCCCAAGTCAAGCACCCCATCGATCTGACCCTCAGTGCATCACTTCCCAATGGGCCAATCTATCATCACTCTCTATTACAGAATGAAGAGATCAAGTGACAAATCCAATTATTGCTCCACAAGGGGCACATCCATCCCATATCATCACCTTACGTGAGCCCAATCATGGTGGTACAGAAGAAATATGGAACCTAGCGACTCTGCATTGATTACTGGGCTCTGAATAAAATCACAGTAAAAAGCAGGTACCTGATTCCCTGAATCGATGACCTCCTTGATCAAATCAGGGGAGCTAAACACTTCATTAAGATTGATCTGAAGTATAGCTACCACCAGGTCCCGATAGAACAATCAGATGTATGGAAGACCACCTTCAAGTCAAAGGAAGGCCTTTTTGAATGGTTCTTCATGCCCTTTGGTTTGAAAAATGCTCCATCCACTTTCATGAGGATGATGGACGATATCCTACGACCATTCACCAATTATTTTTGTAGTGGTGTATCTGGATGACATTCTCATTTACAGCAAGACTTGGGCCAAACACTTGCAGTATATTCAACAGGTTTCGCACACCCTGTGGCAACACAAGTTGTACGCCAACTTGGAAAAATGCTTCTTCGGCATGGACAGGGTCCATTACCTGGGATACATCATTGATTCGCATGGTGTACATGTGGATCCAGCCAAGATCCAAGTCATCTGTGACTGGCCAGCCCCAACCACACTCACTGAGCTTCGTATCTTCTTGGGCCTTGCCAATTTCTATCGCATGTTTGTGCTAGGATTCTCCCATATTGCATGGGCCCTCAGCCAAATCACCAGGGGTGGTGGTAAGGAAAATTTTGCATGGGGCCAGTCCCAACAACAAGCATTCAATGATTTGAAGCAACACTTTTTCTCATCCCAATTAATTTCACTACCATACTTGCAGCATCCCTTTGAGATCGAGACAGATGCTTCAGACTATGTTGTGGGTGTCGTTCTCACTCAGCATGGCCACCCTATGGCCTATCATAGTGAGACAATATCTGATGTTGTCCATAAGTACCCTACTTATGACAAAGAAATGTACTCCATTGTGTAAGCCTGCCACCAATGGAGACATTACATTCTTGGGAAGGAGATAGTCATCCACACTGATCATAAGCCACTGGAGTTTATGCAGACACAAGGAAAATTGTAGAATGATCGCCATCAAAAGTGGTCCACATACTTGCAGCAATTCCACCTCAACATCAAGTATAAAACATGAAGCACCAATCACATTGCTAATTTCCTCAGCATACCACGAGTCACGACACTCACCATGGTGCTAGAATCTTGCGACCATGAGACCTATGGATGGCCCCAACTCTATGAGACAGACCTGGACTTCGCCACCACCTACCAAATGTTGGGTGAAAACATAGTTGTCGATAATTTCTATCTTCAGGATGGGTTTTTGTGTCGTCTGGGCCATATCTATGTTCCATCAAGCGAGTGAGAGAAGTTGATATGGGAATGCCACTACAGTCGAGTGGCATGACACTTTAGCATCGAAAATACAGTGGCGATTCTATAGAAACATTTCTACTAGCCGAAACTCTGACAGGAGGTCAGCAAATATATCAGGTCATGCACTGCCTACGTTATTTCCAAACCAACCACTAAGAAACAGGGCATGTACACCCCTCTTCCTACTCTTGACAGGCCATGGGAATCCATATCAATGGACTACATGTTGGGCCTCCCATCCACCAAGTAGGGAAATGACTATGTTTTTGTGGTTGTTGACCACTTTTCTAAGATGGTGATTCTGGTTTCCTGTAAGAAGAGCATCACAGCAGAAGCCACTGCCAAGCTCTTCTTTGAATGGGTCTGGGTACATTTTGGACTCCCACAAACCATTGCCTCAACTAGGGATAGTTGATTTATCAACACATTATGGTCGATCCTCTGGTCACTACTGGACACCAAGCTAACCAAATCCACGACCTTCCACCCCCAAACAGATGGCCAAACCGAGGTCGCAAATCGAACGGTTGTGCATATCCTTCACATGTATAATTAAAATCACCCTCACACATGGTATTTGAGCCTTCCTTATGTCCATAATATCTATAACAAAGCCCTGCATAGCTCAATCGGACATAGAACCTTTCAGGTGGGGTTGGGACTCCAACCATTGGGTCACATAGATGTTGCACTTCCCCTTACGGTCACCTTGACCGACTCATCTCTTGTTCCAAATGAAGCTGAAAAAGCCACCTGGTTCATTGAGAAAATCTAGAACATCCTCTAACAGGTTTAGGATATCCTACAGAAGTCCAATGACAAGTACAAACAATACCATTATCAACATCGGGTGCCACATAAGTTTCAGGTGGGAGACAAAGTTTGGTTGCACTTGTAGAAATAACACCTTACAGGACCCCATCAGAAGCTTCACCCACTCTGTTATGGGTCATACACCATCACCAAGGCCGTGGGGGATAACTCTTTTGAGCTCAACATTCCTCATTTCTTTGGCTTGCACCGAGTGTTCAACGTGGATCTCCTTCGCCCTTATTTCCCACCATTATTGGACACCTCAGAGGTAGAAAAACAACTGACACCAATAGAAATCAACCCTGATTGCATCCAATAGGAATCCAATGATCAGATTGTGTACACACATATCAAGGGAGCTCGACAGCAAAGGATCCAGCTTTATCGAGTTGTCAAAGCAGGGTAGCTCCTGCACCAAGGCAAGTGGCTCACCCGGGGCCAAATTCAACAGAAATTTCCTTATTTGATGGGGGAACACAACACAATGGAGACCATTGATTCCTAAGGAGGTAAGATTTATCTATATGTATATCAGTGGCCACCCACCTTTTCCAACTAGCTCAAAACAATTTTCTAGCAATTTTAGCAATTTACTATGTTTAGCACTTTTCACTTTCGGGGCCATTTTGAGGGCCTACATGAAGGTTTTTTGGGATCATCCCAACTCAATGATAGCCAAAGGAATGACTTAGGCCCCAAAATTAATATCCTCGACAATACCTTTCTAACAGGCTATCATATGACTAAAACGGAGATCGTATGCAAAAGTTACGACCCTGGGAAGTTAATGTACTAAATTACCGAAACAGGGCCCACATGACTTTTGGTGCTTCATATCCTAGGGCTAGGTTTTTGGATGTCTAGGGTTTTTGGCATTCCTGTTTTAATCTAAAAGGCCTTGAGAGCCTCATTTTAATCATCTTCTTGCGAATGAGTGTAGCCGTCACACCTCTTCTTAGAGATAAGCTGCGACCATTCCAGTAAGCTTGTTTCCGCTACATTTTACAGTTTCACCTTATTTCATTATTGAATAGAAAACCAGTTTTACTGTATCTCTGTTATTTTGTGTTAAGAATATCTTAATTATATGTATTCATTTTTTTCTTCTCATAAAATCTAGATCATCAACCTATGACTAATGATCAACCAATCATCCAACTTGTACCATACCATGTATATCAATCATGTACATCAACATGTATCATACCATGTACATCAACCTATATTATACCATGTACATAACCAATTACATCAACCATGTACCATATCATGTACATCAACCATGTAAATCAACCTGTACCATACCATGTACATCAACTTGCATAAAATATGTACTATCTCATGCATCAACCATGTACCATAACCTGTACCATACCATATGAAAATTATTCAAGATGTGCCAATGTCTCAACAATATGCCTCAAGTATGCACTATAAAAACCAAGTATATGCCTCAAATATATACCAATATTGAAAATATGTGCCTCTAAAAATAAACCATAACAACGATACCCAATTTACCAAGCATATGTCTCAAGCATGTATCAATATCACCAAGACATGAACCTCAACCATGTACCAAAAGGGCCTCCAATAAATTCCTTGAGCATGTGCTATAACTACCATGATAGAAGCCTCAAACAAACACATAAAATACATTCCTTTACTCATAAACAAGACATGATGCATATCATCTCAGAAAAATACACCAACCTACTGCATCTCATTTTCAGAAAACCAAAGATATCATATTCTTCAAGTGATTCTCACATATCCACAAATTTATCCCAAAACTTCCATACCAAAACTTCACGTCCAAACCGTCGCTACCGGAAATTCTATACCAAAACTTCTCTACCAAAACTTTACAGCCAAACCTTCAAGACCAAAACTTTTCTAGCAGAACTTGTCTACCAAAACTTCATGGCCATAACTTTGCTACTATAGAAATTCTATGAAAATATTTACCAAAATATCACTTGAAAGATAGATAACCATTGAAATTGTGTATATCCTTATGAGTGACTTCTTGTGGTGTATTTATACTTTTAAAAAGTAACTTATTTCCATAAATCTTGGATCAAACTTTACTTTCTTTTTACAACCAATTTACCCTTTAATTAAGACTTGTAATTGTTTTGGGGCTTCTTAACCATTCTTTGGGGATTCCAACTTCAAGAGTGACTAAGTCGTCAAACCTGAGGAACCACATGGCATACCACCTACAGTTGGATATGTCATGATGAGGATTATCCATCTATGAGGGTATTTCCTTCATTTGAATTGTCCTTCATGTCCTTATTCCTCAAAAAAATGTTGGCTTCATGACCATACCTCTGGGGATTCTTGTAGAGTTCTTAAAATATTCTTCCTGTGAGGTCCATGCTTAGAGATATTCCATAAGGGGACCACTTTGAAGACTTCTCCAAATACACCCATCATATTTATTAACATCAACCATATATGTTGGCATCAATGAAAACCAATTTTACAACAACATAATTCAAAACAAACTATCTAACAATCTCCCCCTTTGGCATTGATGGAAGAAATCATACTCCACATATGACCAATGATCCTCATCTTCCTCTCCTCTTGTTTCTCTTCCCCTTTTACATCAATGGAAAAGGGTATTTCATTTTGGGGTTGATCCCCCTCTCTTCATGCTTCTGATATTTCTCTTCTGATCTTTCTCTTTCTTCCTCTTTGACATCATAGGAAAAAAGTTAACTCCCCTAGTCAATATGTCTCTGTAATGTCCCCCACCTCTTAGAGAGGTGATGAGGAGACTCAGTGGCCTGGGCACCCCCACTAGGTCATAGTCTCACACTAAAGGGGAGAAAGTCAAGAAGTTAAAAGTTATATTTT
>JZKD02S0686258.1:28884-53421 GCA_000966675.3 Picea glauca
TTTGCTTGTGCTTCTACATCTTGAATATATTGTGATCTCCATGTGTTGATGAATCTTGTATGCACTTAATAACTCAATAAATTAGTATTAGTTAGTGATTCCAAGAAAGAATTTGTCTTGGGATCATTACAGTCTCCCCCTATCTTCATGCTACCAATTTGGTATTTTTCTATGACAATTTATCTTCCCTTGAATTCTCTCCAATATGTCATGTATATCAATATGGGGCTTCCTGTATATACTTCCTTTCCTTTCTTCTAGGATTTCTTGTCCATTAGTGCTTCCTCTTGTAATTCACTTACATATATAAAAATAATTCAAAGATTACTTGAATTCAAGTCTTCATGGCTAGTCAAGTTCACAACTTAGATATCAATGACCTTGTCATTCAACAAATTTATTCTGATGATATAGATTTTGTTGATGATTTCTCTTCCCTTGTTCTATTGTTCCTTTCACTACTTTCCTTCTTGTGACTAATTGATTTCACTTATCCATTGATTCCACTGATTCCAATTGTTAATATGATTTCCTCCACTATCATATATCTGTTTAGACCTATCAAACATTTCATTAATCCTTCTTTGTCCATATCTCATAGAATTTTCCATGACTATGCTACTCAACTTCATACAATGTTGACCCATCTGTCACTTTACCATTTTGAGTACTTTGTTGAATCTTCTCCAATTGATCACTACATATTTATTTATTTTTAACTATATATTCAATCTCAAAAACGGACTGTACATGTCTCCAACAATCTGTATCGAATATGTCCCTTCCTGAATGCATACATGGAATTGTATATACAATATTGAACCTCTACCTGAGAAGTGTGCCAATGATATAATTCATAATTGTCAAATCATACCGGCATGGGAATGTGTTTCAAAATATGATCCTCAAACAAATTTTCACAAGACATTCTACACTTCTATCATCAAACCATAATTAAACTTCATTCCCAAAATATGCAAACACTTCAGACTACTCAAAAGATAGTTTTGTTATCTGTAGAGTTGTTTCTTTGACTCCTCCTCTTCAATATTCATATTTAATGGGAGTCTCCAAGCCAATTATATTGTAAAGGTGGAGGAGCCACCCTAATGTGGAGTAATATTCCTAAATGTTTACATATTCCTCTTTATATGTAGATTCATCATGATCTTGGGTTGTTTCAAGTATTGTGAATACGATCTCTGGGACCTGGTTTTCATTCACATGTTCTTCTTGTTTTTCATTTCTTCTCCAAACCTTCATGTATCTAACATATTCTTTTTTTCTTGTAGATTTATTTTGATCATGTACTACTACAAATATTGAGGATATGAATTATAGGTGTTATTTATTCACCTTTTCTTCCTTTACCTATTATCGTTTTCTTTTCCAAATATTCTTATATCTAATATAAGTTTTCTCTTTCATAGAAGTATCCATCATGATTCTACAATCACGAGCTAGGTTACCATAGTTGTGGCATTTGTAACATTCAATATTATGTGGAACCACATAAGCATTTCTTTCTTGAACATTTCTTCCATAAGCTCTGCAATCTACAACTTTATGTCCAAAGTTAATATAAGTAAAACAATGACCATAAAAAAAAATTTCATAACTAAGAGTGAATGATCTTGTTGGTGATGTAGCCCTTTCGAACTCATTTCTTAGTTGATCACAATATTATCTTTTTTTTTCCTTTACAATGTTGAATCTTCTTTGATACTTGAAAGTAGAGACTCTTCTTTGATATCCATCTCTTCTGCAAACATCTTTTTAACTCTTCTTCATTTCTGGAATGTTATTCTTTGAGGGCTCGCATACTTCCTTCTTGGTGGGGACTCTGATGATTTTTTCATAACTCTTATCCTTCTCTTCATTCTTCCTTTCTAGAAAACTGTAACACTTACCTTCAACTTTCTTTACTGATGATGTGGATATTTATCTTGCTTCAATGTTCTTTTTGAGCTTGACAAATTTAACTCTTAATGTGACAACTTCTTCTTCAAGCTTCTCACACTCATTTTCTTTATTTATCATTTGGATCTGCATTACTTCTTCCTTTATCTTTTCTTCTTCAAGTTGGGTCCTCAAAGAGACAATTTCTTCTTCAAGACTTCTTTCTTGCTTACTGAAATTTTCTTCAAGCTTATTTAATTCCTTAGATATTTCCTACAGATGACTAGTCAAATATCTTCTCTCTTCTCTTCTTCCTTTATTTGTGTTGGATCATGTTGTCATTGATTTCAAATGATTGATTTATTTATTGATGTGAAAGGATTGATTGATTGATTGATTGATGTGAAAGGATTGATTGATTGATTAATTGATGTCAAAGTATTTATGTTAAAGGTCAGAGGATTGATATCAAAGGAACAATGTCTTGTCATAGTATATTTATGGATCATTTATTGTTCTTGATGTCAAGTGGAGTCATACTCATATGATGTCATGCATAGATGGAAATGGATCAATGATTTTTCATTGATATATGATGCATAGATGAAGATGGATCGATGTGGTTTCATTGATATGTGATGCATAGATTACTAATTATTGTCTTGATAAGAAGTAAAAATGGATGAACTCCAAAGTGGTCCACTTATGGTGAAAGCCCTCATGGGAAGACGCTTTGCAGTTGAGTTATCCTAGAAGTATGGTTAGATAACCCATGCTTAATTGTGGAATAACGAGATAAATATCAGTGAATTCTTTAGTGAAACTATCCTAGATGGATAGTGCTTGTCATGTCATTTCCGGTGGTATCTGGAACGTCACATAACTCCTCACGGTTTGAGAGTTGTGGCCTTACGAAGTTGAAGGACCCTCATATGTTGGCTTGAAGCCCCAAAAGGTCAAAGAAGTTAAAGTTCTTCCAAAGAAGGAGGATTTTTTAAATAATAAAGTGAGGTGACAAAATCAAAGAGGATTATTTAAATAATAAAGTGAAGTGACAAAGTCAAGGAAGATTATTTAAATAATAAAGTAAATAGAGAACTTTCGAATTATGGAAAGTGGCTAACCCTAAAATAAGGAAAATGGGTTAAGTGATCAAGTGGCTATTGGATACATGGACAAGTGGAAAATTGGTCAAGGTTGGTAGCTATGTGGACAAAGTGACCTATAATATGTTTCTAAGGAAGCTACTTGGAGAGTATAAATAAGAGGCAAGGATCTCTTGTAAAATGATGCAACCCCCCTACCTCAGTATGGTCTGTTGACCTCCCAGTCAAGGATCATTCTAATTCTCTAAGATGAAGCAGATCTTTGGTCCCCGTTGGAACCTACCCTAAACAATTATCCATAGGTCCTTTTGAAATTTCTCCCATGTGAATTAGCACCAGGCGCAAGCTTCCTCCTCGTGACCAATAGTTATGACCACCTGCCTAACCAAAAGCCACTTCATGATTTCACGTGTCGGGTCCCTGCATATGAGTCATCCCTGACTCTCTGACTTTTGAACTCTCAACTGGGAGCCTAACACTTTCTATATCCACTCCTTAACCTTCAACAATGTGAACTTCAGTTGTGACCCGAGGCTTAACTCTCGAGTGCTTCACAACTTCGTGTTTCATGATGTCAAAATATTGCTCATCTCCCTCCTTCCAAAATATAAAGCTCTGAACCCTGAGCTCTGTTCCCGTCAGATCAGTAGTGCACAATCCCCCTAATCTAACGATCCTTCTTTCCCCTTCATGTATCGTGGCTTTGCATTTTGCGAAGTTGGAGGACCTCTCACCTCCCTTCTCCTGATATCCAAACTTTTGATACCTCCTTCCCTCAAAATGAATCAATGGTCCAGATCTCTCCTCTATCCAACGGCTTAGATCAAATCACAAACTCAAATTTCATGAATCTCACGACTCTGCCCTTTGACCTTTCCACTCTACGAGTCATCAAAATTTTGATCTCTCGCCATGCGTCCTGTTTTGATGGATGGCTTGAATCACTACGACTCCAAGATCCTCGAATATTTTCCTCTGCTTCTTGCAAATCTTTCGAGGTTTGAACCCTTGAACTCTCAAATTTCTTTCCGCCTATCCCCCTAATGATGGATGGTTCTGATGATGTCATAACTTCATGATTTCATAATTCATATCTCCTATGCACATTCGAAGGGTTTAAACCCCATGCAATTTCTCCTGGATCCAACGACTATTGGTCCACTCACTCAGATATGATGGTTGTTGTCACTCCTCCTCCCGAGCTTATAATTTCTCCTGACATGAAAGAATTACTAAGCGTCAAAGGCCTCAACCTTTGGTCATTATCCTATGAGCCTGATGACTTTGGGTCTCATCTGTGTTCTGGAAACGCTATCTCTCCTGAGCTTTGGCAATATAATTTAGCCTCGGCCATGGTGCACACTTGCGCTCTACGTGCAAACTTGTACTAATTCTCCCTGTGATTTCAGCTTGCTCAGTCTCTAAGGCACTCAACGCGTTTGTGTCTTTCTTAGAATACTTTTGGTGCCTTCCTGACACACTCTATGCTCGACCTTCTGAGCTTTTGAACGTGAGACAAGTTCTCTCTACACACACTCCTTGCACTCTGACTAGCCTTAAAAAGGTAGTCTTTCAACAACTCATCCAAGTTTTGGCCTGATGCATGCCTTGCATAGTTCTTCCTCCAGAGTATTCAGTAACTTTGTATCAACCTTGAGCTTCAACTGCTCGTACCTCGAAGATCTCTGTCCATTTTTTCCCTCAAAGGGATATAACTTCCCTCTTTGCAATTTCTGCTCAAGCACTCCTTGTTGAGCCGACAGAGTATTCAGTAACTTTGTAAGTATCTCTCCTTGACACTCCTTTCTTGGAACTCAAAACAGAGTTCTCTTTGTGCACTTCTTGCACTATCTCTTCTGAGCTTGATCCTTAGCAGATTTCGATTTCCCATGCACTCCTGTCATTTTTGGGATTTCGTGAAACTCAAATCTGAAGGATTTATTGAAAATAAATTCTTCTCTCCCTCGTGGCATTCCTCCTTCTCAATGCACACCT
Source organism: Picea glauca (assembly GCA_000966675.3). Classification (NCBI taxonomy): domain Eukaryota; kingdom Viridiplantae; phylum Streptophyta; class Pinopsida; order Pinales; family Pinaceae; genus Picea; species Picea glauca. The sequence goes on from JZKD02S0686258.1 coordinate 33,885, forward strand.
TGTAGATCCCTACAAAGTTCTCGATGACTCTATCTCTCTGTGATTCTTCTACACAGTTTCCCCTCTAAGGTATTCAGTAACCTTAAGGCTCCTCCTTATATTGTTATCACCCTGGTGCGCCCTCCTGGCATGTTCTTTCTAACCCCACAGAGTTCATATGTGCACTTCTTGTTCTCGTTGCAGAACTTCCAACATTCTATTATGCACTCCTTGTATAGCCTAAAGAACCCAGAGAAATATAACAACTTCAATGAGGATAAAAGAGATCTATCTCCTATTGCAAATGAAAATTACCATACATCCACAACATTCATTCATGAAATACATAAACACACTATATGTAGGAAAAATTACTTTTCTATTATCTTTGTGTGACTATACAGATGTTTTCAAAAACTGGACGGCAACAGAGTCTCAGTTCTCTCAACCTCTCCTTCAGAAATATTCTACTCCTAACCTCCTTATCAAATATGATACAAGATCTCTTTAAAAAAGAGGGCTCTACGAGATTATCCTCTCTACCACATTAGTGTCATTAATGTTTTAGTTAAGACACCATACTCCTACGGCTTCATTACAATGAATTATATTCAATGGTTGTCTAGTCCAGATCAGATCTAGATCTCATCATCCTGTCAACCATTAAGGTGACACAAACTCTTGACTGCAAAAAGGCATGGCTTTGGCTCTTCCAGCCTTACAACATTTAATTGCATTAAATACAAATGAAATTTGAAAATGATGGAAAAAACAAGAGGGTTGGTGCCATGGATGATTTTAGGGGATAAATGTTTCTCATGGGATAATTTTCCATGGTTTTTCCAAAAACGAGATTCACTATTTTAAAAACATTTTTCCTAAATTATATAGGATAAAATTATTTTACCTTAAAAATCGCCAAAATTTAAAAAAAACTATATAAAATCCTTAGAAATTTGAATATTTTTACAAAAATATCGCCATACATTTATGGTTGGCATATGAAGGACTAGTAATATTCTCCAAGGTTTCTACATTTTAAAATAAATTTCCATCCTTAAAATCATCCCTGGTTGGCACCTCTCCCCTCCTTGAATGTGCGTTGATGTCTCGTCTAGTTGGCGCGTTGCTGAGGTGGAGCGATGCTCATGCATCATAAAAAATATATCTTGATCATATAGTGAAGACATATTATGAGAGAGAGATTGACTAGAGGATCTCATGGATGCATCAAAGTTTTTGTAAGTCTGAGATCTTGACGACGAAATTTTTGGAAGTTCAGAAACCCAAGTTTCTGAAGGAGTACACGAGCAACAATGGGCCAGAGAGAATACATATGTGGGCTGAAGTGAGACATAGTGCATACACATGTGGTCTGAAGCAAGATAGATTGCGTACAATTGATTACATCATTAATATTTGAGTGTGATTTTGTGCCAAGTTATTGATGGACGAAGTAAGTTTCAGATCTACACTCTATGGGCTCACATCTGCCATAGAACGTCTAGTATGGTTACATAGTTGTCTCGATAGATACTCTTGCATATTGTATGGTGAATGATTAAGGCATTCTTGGTATGATTGTGGTGAAATGGTTATGTTGATTGATTGATAGAGTGAGAAACAATCTTATTTTTCAGTACTGATATGATTTCCATAGTACATTTATTACTTATGTTTGATTATCATTCATATTGTATGGTTGAGGAGCATGAGTAAGTTTTTGGAGAGTATGGATATGTTGTTATTGGTGATGGTTGATATTGGATAGTGACAAACATAAGTGAATGTGACAGAAGGCTGCAGAGGATCTGATTTTTCTTTGGAGAGAAAACCTGAGTTGTTCAAAAGGCACACGCAAGCTGTAGTATAGACAGACCATGTACATACGCGAGTTGTATTACTGGTAGGGCACATACATACATGTGTTGCACTACTGATAGGTCGTGTAACTGTTGACATATTGGTATCTGTTGAGGATTGATCCTCTTCTCAGTTGGTGTTGAGTTGTGTAAATTGATTCTTGCATTATAGGTTTGGTGCTCTTATGGTGTTGTAACTCTATTCAGTTGTTGTTGATAACCCAAGGATTGTAGTCCATAATAAAAAGAAAATTGTACATACATCCTGTGTTCTTTGTGTTCCTTACGGTGATTACTTGTTGATGATATATGTTGTTTTTGTCTGTTGTTGATATATGTTCACATTTGACTAGTTATAAATGAAAGTAATAAGTGATGAATAAATGATGATTTCTAACTAAGGAGTTTTGTAAAAGGGAAGTTTGAAAAATAGCCTCACACTCATTCACCCCTCCTCTAAGTGTAGTCTATGTGTCCAACAATTGGTATCAGAGTGGGCCTTCACTATAATCCTTAACAAGCTTGGAGGAGATCCATGGACACACAAATGGATGATGAATTTCCAGTCCTTGATGAGGAAAATTATTCTACATGTAGAATAGAAATGAAAGTGCACTTGAAGGAAATAGGAGCAGGTCTTTGGAAGCCAGCTATTGTAGGATCAGTTCCTTTGAAGAACAAGTCAAAGTTTGCAGCTCAAAGGCAAGAAAAGAAGAATGATGCATTGTCTCTCAAGACCATTCTTAGTGGAATATCAAGTTCTATCAAAGAGAGCATGGCACAATGCACTACCTCCAAGGATCTATGGCTAAAGCTAGAGGAGACATACCAAAGAAAGGAGGAAGATCTTGAACACAAATACATCAAGAATAATGAAGGTAAAGAATCTCCAAAATCCTCTATTTGCAATGTGTTGATGGGTCCTAAATCCATTTAGTTCAACAATAGAAACCAAACCCGCCACTGAGACCCAATTAGACTCTGCAACATTTAATAGTGGAACGGTTCTCCAGATCTTACGATCCAACCAATTAATCGATGGGCTTTATGTTTTCTTGTGAAGGCGATTCCTTCAACTTGAAATTTTTCTTTTTGTATTTTCTCTTAGGTGGGACCGATATAAGATGGAAGCTGGTATAAAACAACTTGACAACAAAACAGGAAAAGGTTTTAGCTACTGCAGAAGAGGTTGAGCTTGGGATAACCCACTACTCAAGCATGTATACGACAATTTTATACCACAGGCCTAGTACTAATACGTTAACCATGTGAGAATTCAATTATTGTCTGAGATACTAATTATCAGAAAGAAAACAAATATGAGATAAATAATGGGAAGTAAAATAATTCACTTAAATCTAATCATCCATCACATAATAACACAACAATTCATCTTCATCATTAAATAAAAGAGATGTAAAACATTGCATCAGATAACTTTATCAATGTATTTAATAGCTCTTACTCGTTAAAGCATACATTCATGAGACGATATAGGAAATAGTTCTTCTCCACATCCAATCATACACACGTTTGATGAAAATATAACTTATCTATGGTTGAGAAGGACTTCTCAATTAAAGGAAACCTCAAAATAATTCTTAAAAAACCATAAAAGAGAGTTTATTGCAACAACCATCAACCTTTAACTAATTGGTCAATGCTCTTATTTATAACATAAAATTAACTAAAAATCACTGCTAAAGTGTACTTAAGAAAAAAAAAACCCGCCATGTGGCATTCTCTCCTAAAATTTTTCTAACAATCATCTCAAAATATCACTTAAAAGGGTGACTCTTCTCATACTCCAACCAACTCATGAACAACTCCTCACAGGTGTTGGCGTATGGGAGTCTGTGTTGTTCCATTAGGGCCGCGTAGATCTCCCTTATCTCTATCGCATGTGCCTGATACTTCACCAGAATGGCACTTAACTGTTGCATCATAGACCAAGATTTGATCGAGTGTTCCATGAATTTTCATACCTACCCTAGTGTTGTGTCCACCACCTTTGAGAGTCTTTAAGCCCATGATGCATATTTCTTGGTGTGTGATTTGACTATGTCGCACAAGTCGACAAAGGCGTCGGGTGTTATGAAATCAGCAAGTCTGATCTCTTTCATCACCCCATTGATATTAATCCATTGTTTCTCGCACTTGGCGTATTTCTCTTGAATCTCTCGGTATGTTTCCCAAGCCATTTTCATCCAATACTCGGATCCTTTCCTTATGCATTCAATACTTCTTTCATTCAATACATTAATGTCGTGTTCTTCTTTATCTCGACCCTATTGAAATGCACCAATGTAGTCGACTCTCTCCATGGCCTACTATGCTTTTTCATACCATCGCTCTATATCCTTGAACATCATGAGTTCCATGAGAGTATCTTCCTAGAGCTCGGCTATCCCTTTAATGAATAGGTGTCGCTTGTCTGTGAACCTGATATAGGCCTCCTTTAATCCATTCTTTAGGTACACCATGACCTGAGTGGTGTCCTGATACTACTTATCCAAGTGACGCAAATTTTATAGCTCTTTCAGGGTGGCAGCCAACTCTTTTTCATATCTTTTATCTCTTTCCAAGGTGGCATCAGAGATCACCATCCCCACGTTGATAAACTTGGATGTTTGGAATATTCTTTGTTTATCAAATTTTCCTCTGTAGTGATGAGGATGGAGCAATCTAAAGAGATCCTCCTCTTCTTAGTTTTTCTCTGGATGATAACCTTCTTCCATCGATCATAAGCTATAGCATGTATGTCAGATACTTCATTCCTAGGTTCAGGAATCTATTGATCCCCCCATGTGAGTGTACTTCCCAGACTTTTTCTGGTGTATACTTGTTCAAGGTTGGGTTCTTGAACTTCCTCGTTATGCTCCGAAGGTCCGGCATATGTATGTCGTCCATCGGGTGTTTAAGTACCAAGTGAAATAGAGGCATCCATGATAGAACCGATACATACTTGTTCATTGACCATTAGAACACCGACTTCATGTCACGGTGCTCCTTTCTTTGGCTTGTCCGACCCCGATTATTTTTTCGGACCGTTTTCTTGAGACTCTGATGCATTGGGAATTTTAGTGTCACGGACACCCTCAACTTCCTCTTCTTTCTATGGGAACTCCAGGATTTGGACCTCGAGGACAGGAGAAGATGTCTTCTCTGGTCCCTTTTCTTATTCATTCTGCACAAGGGTCCCGAGAGATGCTTCTGGGCTTTCATCATCATCATATATCTTTATAAAATCGATCAAGGTGTTTGATGTACTTATTTCCACTGATACCCAAACTGTTTTTGGTTGAGTCACCACACATGTCAGTGATCTAGGTGGTGGCGTTGAGAATTCAGGGTCATCCAACCCGTCAATTTCATCAATATCTATAAATTCAGAGTTGCCCGTACCCACCTGGATTTTGTCTGGGTTATCGGCAAGGGATCCTGTCATTTCTGATAGGTCTGGGTCATCTTGTAGCTGCTCATGCACCTGTTGTGCCCATTCTAACATGATAAGTCCCCTTTCCTGCACATCCTATTCCAAATGGATATCTATGCCTTACGTTGGGGCTATCAAGGGGGATTCTATTGCTTCGGCTGCTTCAAATTCTATCCTTTATTCTCTGGCCCTAAGGGCCCCTTGAGATTATTATTCCATGGTTTTTGCTTGTTCATCCAGGCTCATGGCCTTGAACCTGGTCATCTTAGGATCGACCATCCTTGCCACCACTTCATCCCAGTCTTGAGCGTTTTCAGTGAAGACCTCATCTTCAAATTTTTCATGGGTGTAGGGCCAGCATGACGATAGTTACGATGCATGATTCAAGACTAGACCCTTTGGGTCATGTTTGCAAAAGCGATTGGTCTGAAATCAGAACTCTAATTGACTCAGTCCTTCCTGCTTGGATTGAGCAGTGTATTTTACTGTGTAGAAACCTATATGGAATCCATAAGGTATGAAGTCTTGCTTCTTATCTTTTACCAGAGTGGCATTGTAACCTTGCAAGATGGTCTGGTAAAAGATTTCCCCTACTACTAGTTGATCAGGAACATACATAGGTAACAAGTGTGGTGCTCCGGTGGCTCTAAAAACCCCGATGTACGTATCACACTCATCCAGGTACCAGTGACCTACCTTTCATATCATCTTTTTGGCCGCAACAGACAGTCTTGGGCACTCTTTCTTAAAAAGAAAAAAATGAATGGGTGCGATGAATTGATCGCAGATGAGGGAGTATGATTTCTTGTACTTGTTTTCCCATAGGCTACCGAAGTAAATGTAGACTGGGAGTTATGAGGTGTTCCAGCTTAAGTTCATTCTGGAAAAGGCATTTCTGGTGAAGATGACTTCTAATAAATAAGAATCCATGTAGAAGGACGGAGTCTCTCCTTCTTTTGGCGTCTCATCATGTTGAATGCAAATTCTCAACTTCTATGAAATGATGGCACCCCAGTTAAATCATCTCCCATAAATGGCTACCATGTAAGCTAGAGGAATCCATGCCTTTGAAAACCTAGAACAATATTTCTCCCCATACAAGCGGAAGAGGAGGGCCATCAGATAGATATATGACTCCCTTAGGTTGGTCGTTGGGTACCAGCCAAAAGTTTCATTGGTGTACTTTCTATCCTCTCTCCACCATGAAGCCATTACCTGGCTGGTGTCGTGTTTCTCATAGAAGCTTACAACAAAATTGGTGTTCAGTCTCTCATCCGAGTCTCTGAGCTTGTAGTAATTTTTCACCTCCACCGAAAGGAAAACCCTGACACACTCACCATTGTTGTCATTAATCAAACATATTTGTGTGTCCATGTGGTCAATAAGACAATTCAAGAGTTCTATGCAGGGGAAAACTAGAGTTATTCTTGCTACCATGTGCAGGTACACTCTTCAGATATTAGGAAATACTTCATCATCGATTTTTCTCATATCGGGGTCATTGTGCAGAGTATATTTGCGAAATTCTTTCCGCTTTATCTTTTTGAAGAGTTCTACCCATTGCGGGAGTAATTCCTTGGTCCCTATGCTTTCTTATGTGTCTCCAAAGTATAGAGGTTGAGTGAAAATATGATTGGTGGATGTATTGATGACTGGTTCTAGCCTTGGAGCGAATTATAATTGTTTTGTTCGACCTAAGGATGATCCTTCTCTTGCCTGTGATTCTTTTAGCTTGGGCGCCCTCGACGATCTCCTAGTACTAGGTTTCTTTGGAGGCATTGTTCCTATAACCAAAATCAATCTTTTAGGGCATGCGTACAGGGTAACACCAGATAAAAATGTATGAAGTGAAGCATAAAAAATACATAGACTTGTACATACCTATAACGGTTTCTAATCTTGTTGTTTAATACTCACAGAAACTTGGAAACATTTTTTGAATCTCTTTTCTCACACCTTTGGATGCTCTCAACTTATTTTCACATGATGATCTTGTTTACAAATATCTTGAAAGAATTTAAATGGGAATGAATTTATCATGTCGTATCATCCAATTAACTTGGGTTATGAGTGAAAATCAAATGAAATCTGTCGCTGAATCTCTGCAATTCAATTCATCATGGGTTGACGATGGAGGTAGGGAGGGTGGTGCACTCTATTTCAAACGACTGATTTGATCCACACACAAATTAATAACTAATGCAATATTTGGAATTAATTAGTTCTTTAAATGTTTTGAATCCAATGTATCTTAGCACTAAAATGTCCCATCACGTTGCTTTCTTAGTGGAAAGATAGGGGATAGGCAATGCGTGGTGAAATTTTTCATTGTATCCTCTTGATAATAACTTCCAGTGTCGATCTATTTCATCGTATGGTTCTGACGTGGAAAAACTAACTCATGGTGCGACTTGGGCCTCAGGAATCGATAACTACTCAATGGAAAACTAGAGCGTACGTTTTATCCAATTTGGCAAAGACATGTGGCAGATAAGGATAGGTGGTTTGGTCATGTTCATCAATTGGAATCAGGGCTTCAACAAGATGTGTGTGTCAAAATAAACTTGGGACTGTCAATGCCAAAAGGTATCAGGGATCAACTATCGACGGAGCCTTCATTTCTTTGTTAACGCTTACTCTTTTAGCCTTTTACTGATGTCGAAGGGATCAATCATCGATGATATCCTTGTGTGATGCCTGTCTTAAAAGAAAAAATCCCTTCTGTCAACGCCAACAAATATCAATGCTCAGAGGCCTCGGTTCTCTCGAGTGATTCTATTTCATTTTTTAATTCTCCCCGATGTCGAATCTTTGAGTGCGTCGGGGAAATGTTTTGACTGTTGATTCTTTATTTAAATGTTAGTCTTTTAAGTTATGGGTTTTCACAGATTCAAACAAACTCTGGAAGACTTAACAAGAGTCAAAATGATAATAAAAGGAAACATTTTCCATACTGAAGTCAAATTTAAACAATGCAAAAATATCAAGTGGTACCCAAAAAGTAAAATTTGACATAGACTTTTTAGGGTGTGTTGAGTGCTCAACAAATGGCTACTTACTAGGTGAAAGAAGAATCTTTGTTCCTCCTTTAGGCTCGGCTGATGTGAAAGTAGGTGGATAACTTAATTGGTTTTAAATCATAGCCTCTTTTACCCTTGCATTTGAAATTCTCTAGTTGATGCTTTCTGGTCTGTATGTGGGTTTTTTAACCTTTATTCCTCCTTCGTTTTTTGTACCCCTCACTCATGTCCTCTTTGACAAAAATCTAGTAAAGAATTCATTGGCATGGATCCTTTAGCTACCTTTACTCACTTTCTATGGTGTTTCTTTGTTTCCATTGTTTCCCCTCTTTTGTCACCTAAATGAGCAAAACAGAGGTGCTTACAAGCTTAGTTGGGTTAGCTAAGAAAGACACTAGTGAAGGAAAGGGTTAGAAAAAAAAACATAAAAGACTAAGCTAAGAATTAAATTAAGAAAGGAAAGAACAACTAAACTATTGAGCATAAGGACATAAGAACAGGAAACCAATAAGACTCATTTCACCAATGGAAAGGATTGTATTAGTGAAAAGAAAACACCGAGAAGAAAGAGGACTTTGGGTCCCTTCTTCCTCCAAGGGAGGGCTCTTGGACTCCCACAATTGAGCTCTTCTTACAAATTTGAAAATTGAAAGAAATGGTGAAAGAATCCCAAGCTAATCCACTCAAAAGGTGAGGTGGATTGCCCAAATGGAATGATGTTAGTATTCTCTTGATGAGAAAAGAGGATTCCCTAAGAGAATAGCAGCAGCATAACCTTGCAAATGAATTCCTTGAAAATGTAGTGCACCCATGGCCTTGTTTTATAGCACCACTTTGAGGTATTGTGCAAGCAGATTTTAGTGTGAAAAGCGGCTATTTAGGGCACTTTTAGGTCTTTGACCAGCCACCCAGTGGGATCCAGCCGAGATTTGGATGTCAAATCAACTTGGAAGCTGAACCATAAGTGGGTGGGAGGCCGACCAATCTCATAAATGTGTCATTTCTTAGGTGTCCAGGCTTTTAGAAATCATATTGGCGCATCATGCACATGTGCGCTTTTCTTGTGTTTCTGGATGGTGGATGTGCACGAATGCCTTGTGTATTCATAGCACACCTTGATTTTATAACTGGTTGTATATTTTTGGACCTTTTGGAAATGATTTTTTGGTAATTTTGGTCCATAGGTGAACTCATAGCTGTTTGAAGATGTTGGATTCCTGTAACCATTTGTGAACAAAATTTTAGTGATAACAGATGCCCCCTGATGGATGAGGTTAGGAGCATACGTATAGCCAAAATTCATCAATGTTTCTTCTACTAAGAGTGTCATTGTAAGAAAGAGTGATAGTGAGAGTATAAATAGTGACCCGTTGGAGGGAGAAGGGAACCTATAGGACCCAACCTTCCATAAGTTATGTAAAATAAATTGTGTACAAATGAGGTGGGAATGCCCCATGTTCATGTCATGTAACTCAAAAACAAGGGTGTTGTATAGTAACTGAAACTGTGTGTTGGTGTAGACAACTGCAACGCCCTTGGGGGAGGTTGTGATAAAGGAAGAGGACAATTTTGAGGAGGATCATACTCTGAATAGTAGGCAATGACACCTGTAAGAAGTATCATAGATTCTATAGGAATTGATAGCCCAACCAAGTTCAGAGGTCTTCGGAAAATATAAAAAACAACTACAATAGTCGCAAAGTAAGACCCACCGTAACATGAGAAAGTGTTGAAGTTGAATGTTATGGGGGTCAATGACAGCAAGGAGCAATTATGGTTCTCCCTATGCCGTCTGAGACCTTTCATTGGAAGGGAAATGAGAGTCAATATACTATCACCCTTATGGAAACTATGTTGATGTCGGCAAAAGGGGGATGTGACTCCAAGAAGAAAAGGGCTTCGTGAAATATACTAGGTGAGGTTAGGAACTAAGGAGGTACATGGACAAAGTCAATATGTGTGGAGACTCAATACCTCCCTTGGTTGGGGGTATGTGTGAAGTATACATGGCCTCAACCATTCAACTAGGTCAAGTGTCAGGGGGACAACAAGACGTGGGATAAGTTGTGCCAAAGGCGGGACAAAGTGAACAAACTCAGAGAGGAGAGGTAGGTGTCCTATGGGATACTCGAAGTATATGGACGATGTCAATAGGAGTAGATGATAAGGAGTGCCCCAACCAAGGGTGACATGGGTTGAGTTTGCCAGGAAGGTCACCAAAGGCGACAACAAAAAGCTATGTAACATGCTAGAAATAACATCTTAATTACAAAAAGAATGAAAAACTTATGTGGGGATAATAATGCAGATACAAAAATGGGTGCCCCAATGTAGGATGGCTTGGCCTGTGGATGGCATAAGTTGGTCAAAAAAATAAATGGAGGGTGGGGGGGGGCGTAGGCTTGTTTCTGTAATAGGGTAATGTATGGAGGGAAATATGAGGATGGGTAGACTAATGATGGGAGAAATGGATGGTAAATGATGTTGTGGGAGTGCAATCAAAATAATCCATGAGGAAGTGCCTTGGGAGTCCAGTGGGTAGGTTAGAAAAATGAGGAGAAGAAATATGTGGTTGATTTGTGACATGATGTAAGCCTATCGAGACTCCCATTCCTAAAGGGTTGAAAATAGAATGAGTGTCAAAGTTTCAAGGGTTCTATGAATGGGACAACTCATGTGGGGGAGAGTGCTACCAGGGGACAGTACCCAAAATGCAATGGAGGTGGCAGTACTGCAGAGCCGGATATGGGGACCCTAAAGGAAAATTTCAGAGGGTGTGACTGGAGATGTAATTGAGATTCAGAGGGAATGATTAAATGCCAGTGTTTATTATATACATGAATGGATTGCGCTAGTGTATTATGACCAAATACCTGCACACATGAAAACAAAATACCCGTCTTGAACAACATCTGAAGAGAGTCGATCATGCAAGAATTTATCTGATAATTTTGAACATGAGAATGCCTACCTAGATGGGGTATGGAAAAAAAATGGCTCCCCAGGGGCTAAGGATGAAAAGTGGCCCAGGGACTGTCTTGATGTAGTGGACAGGGTATTGATCCTGTGGCTGAAGATGGATAAAAAAACTAACACTCGGAGCTCCCGGAATGGGGTCTGGAATTTTGGAAAAAAGGATTATATATAGTTGTAGGGCCCACATTGCCACCTCATTTGTACCTACTTTCAGAGTGATTGGATGAGAAATATTCAGAGGATATTTGGATATTCTGGGAGAACGAGGTAGTCAATTCCAGACCAGTGAGCTTCAGGTTAGTGGTCTTATCGTCCTGCATAGAATTAGGTTTTCTATTTGTGGCCAGGGCCTATATGGAGGTTCGTACAAGGATTTTTGTGAGTGTGGGCCCCCCAGTGTATGGGCAATCTGAAAATATGCATGCATGGGTGCGCACTTGTTATCCGGATATCCACGTACAAGTGCACCCCAAGGGGGAAAAAAATACATGCACGATATGCGCCCCTGTTAGCTAAGCAGCTGCGCATGTGTGCGCAGCTATGTGGTGGACAGGTGCACTGTGATGCGCACCTGTGTACGTGACAGAGGCACATGAAGGCGCATCTGTATGGAAAATAGGCACACATTCATGCGCACTTGTGTGGTGAACAGGCGTGCATGTGTGCACGCATGTGGGGTGAACAGGTGTGCATGTGTGTGCATCTGTGGGGTGAATAGGTGCGCATATGTGCGCGCCTATAGGTTTAAATGGTCGCGCCTTCGAGGCAAGGTTGACGGGTACAAAACTCATCTTTTTGGGAGATTTTAATGTGTTGATGTTCGAGATGGATGATCTAGGACTGGATTATGTGGTTGCAGGTGATCATCGGGATGATGTCGGTTCACTGGCAAGAGAGGGACTGGTCATAGCTTAGGGAGGTCATGGCTATTGAGGAGCCAGCGGTTCATGCCACCTTGGTAGCTTGTGGGATGCTGAAGTTCTTTGAGTGCCCCTTGATATGGGCCCATGAGTATCTCCTACAGTTCTTGATCTATATGTGGAGTCTGGATCTACATTATTTTATGGTGTGGGGTGAGCAGCTAGCGTTCACTGTGGTGGAGGATGTGCATTTTCTGACTGGGCTCCCTTTTCGGGGAACACCCTTATTGGCAGAGCCTATGTTACCTAGGGATGGGAAGTTGGCTACCTTAGGCCGGAGGTATTGTTCAAGAGATGAATTTATGTCGGGCTCCGTGGTGAGTATTGGGGCCATGGATGCTTTGGTTCTTCGCTGTGTAGCAGTGATGGTTGTGAGGATTTATGGGTCCCTTGCGACTCAGTAGATCAGTGGTGGTCAGCTGAGGATTATGGGGAGGGCATTGGCGGGAGAGAATTTCACCTGGGGCTTGATGTTACATGCTAAGAAGGTAGGGAATCTTGACAGGTGTCGAGTTGCAGAATCATGCGACTTTACCTTTGGGTCCATCTTGATGGCATGGTTTTTGGAGAGAGTGTCAATGTTGTGCCCTAGAGTTTTATTGGGCACACTTAGTGCACAAGAGTCACGACTGATGCAGTGGTCGTGGATTTTGATTCACCACAGTGGTGGGGAGGGTGGTCATTCTTTCATGGCCGAAGCTGCACAGGTGTGGCGGGAGATGCCACAAATCCTACTATAGTATCCGTACTGTGGGGTGGAGTTTCGGGGTGATCCGGATATGGTTTTACCTCCAGGGGTGTTCAACCACTGAGGTATGATGTGATGTTTTATGTTTTGATATTTAGATAGTAGAGAATGTGTATCATGTATAGATGGATGTTGATGTTATCCTTTGTTTGTTTGAATGTGCAGATGTGGGACCTCGCGGGTGTGAGGTTAAGAGGGTTAGAGCATTGGCTCGTTCGGGGCTAGTGAGGCCTTTTCAGGGAGAGTCACTGGTGGGAGAGAGATGACGGCGCAAGGATGTTGAGGCAAGACCACCTGGCAATGAGAGAGTGACTAGGAGACGTCATTTTGACGACCCTGGTGTAGGGCCATCACATGCTCCTCCGGCGGAGGCCGAGGGATATTTTGAGGATATTCATCGCCACTTGGAGGCGGTGCTATAGGGTGTGCCTGAGGGCATGTGGTTGTGCAGGATGAGGGGGTCCTGGAGCAGTGTGTGGGATTTTTTCTGATGTGGCAGACTATGGTTCGTTGAGAAGCAGTAGCAGGTGCTGCGATGACCAGGCAGTTACCTCCAGGTCCTAAGGGACCAATAGTGGGTGGGGCACCACCGCCTGAGGGAGGGCCAGTAGGTGGTGTTCTAGAGGCACCATGAGTGTCTCTCTGTGTATTTTTGTATATTATATATAGGCTATTGAGCCCATTTTGGTGTGGTGACACCAGTTTTGTACCGAGGTGTTTCACTGGCCTATGGATTTTGTATATGATGTATTCTATGTGTATGTAAACATTTTGATGGAACTTCTGACCAACATTTATATATATATATATATATGGATATACATTTTGGGGTCTTTGTGATGTTCAGATGTGTGAATTTTTTTTTAATGTTGTGTATGATGTCTAATCTATATGTTGTGACAAACTTTTGATGGTTTATGTGTGTGTAAAGGTGTCTTGATTTGATATATGCCAATCGAGTACAATGTTAGCTAGTTTATCTATAATTTGATTAAATTGTCTTGGAATATGTGTAAATGTAATGAAATCAAAATGTAGAGATAAAAGTCTAACTTGCAGGTATTTGCGAAAGAGGCAAGGATCATGGACATGGTACACATTGTTGAGCTAGAGGACGACCAGTTGGGAATCAAGGAAGACCCTAAGGTGATGAATACGATGATGGTTGGCATCAGTGAGGACACCAATGATGACAGTGTACTCAGTTTGGTTGTTGGTCGCTGAACCCAAACATATGCCGCTGGAGTGGAGCATTTCATATGAGGGGGAATAGAGGGCCCAAGCAGTCAAAGCGATATTCTGTGTCCAACAGTTGGCGTCGTCGGCGTAATCAATGTGGTAGGCTGATGGAGAAGGCATCTATCAATAACACAAATGATAGTTTAGACGTGAGGTATGGAAAAAAGATTAAAAACACTGTAAAAGAAATAACTTAATGTAGAATGGCTATGCTTAGGCGTAAAATTTCTTTAAGTATAACTTGTTGATGGTTTCTTTGAGAGAGAAGCCTTCGGGGGAAGCCAGGATGTATGCACCTTTGGTGCGGCAATGTTGGATAATGTAGGGGCCATGCCACAATGACCCGAATTTTCCATGACCGAGGGTATCGTGAGCGATATCATAAGCAAGGACGAGGTTGCCTTCGTGAAATGAGGAAAGGTTGACATGGCGATCAAAGGTGGCCTTTGACCATTTTTTGGCTGCCTCATTGTTATGTAATGAAGATCGATGATATTCATCCAGGGACTCTAAGTTCAACAAACACTGTTCCATTGGAGCAGTGTCGGGTAATAGCTCAATTGCAGTGCGTAAGGTGGGAATTTCACACTCGATAGGAAGAGTGGCCTTGACCCCGTGGACTAGATGAAATGGGGTGAAACCAATGGCCATTTTCACAGCAGTATGGTAAGCCCATAGCATGGAAAATAACATATGATGCCAATTGGTCTTATGTTTATTAACCGTGCACTGCAACATGGTCTTGAGGACCTTGTTAACTTATTCAACCTATCTATTGGACTGAGGGTAATATGGTGAGGCAAACTCATGGGAGAATCCTAACCGGGATGAGAGTTCGACGAAAATATCATTCTTGAAATGTTTCCCATGATCGAAGACTAGTTGGACTGGTACTCCAAAGAGAGATATAATGTGATTAAAGAAAAAATGCACTGTGGTGTCAGCGATGTTGTTGAAGTTAGGCATGGCTTCAACCCATTTTCTGAAGTAATCAACTGCGACAACGATGTATTTGTGTCCATTGCCCGATGGACGGTTACAAGTCATGAAATCGATGCCCCATTTATAAAAGGGGCCTGCAGTAATGACTGGGTGGAGAAGAGAAGGTGGTGCTCATGCTTTGTTGGTGTAAATATGACATTTATCGCATCGCTTCATGGCATGAATGCAAACGTGAAACAATGTAGGAAAAAAGTAACCTGCGTGGATGATTTTCTAAGTAGTGGACATCCCCAAGAGATGGCCCCCGCACACACTGCTATGGTAGTCGTTCAAGACTCTATTATCCTTGTCAATAGTCAATAATCAACAGAGTATGGTGTCAACCCCTCGCCGATATAAGATATCCCCAATGAGGAGATAGAGGGGGGGCTAGTGGTGAATACGACGACGATCATCTCGTGAGAGGTAGTGACCAAACTTTTGGGTTTGGAGGTAGACAATGAGGTCATCGTACCAAGGATCATCTAAAGTGATGTAAAAGAGATGTTCATCGTGGAAATCGATATTGATGGGGGTAATGGTCGTATCAGATGGGAAATATGTGACGAGTTCAGCGAGGATGAGAGCTTTCCTGCTCTTGGGTGTTGAAAATTCAAGATCGTACACCTGAAAGATAACAATCCAACAGGAAAATTTGCCATTAATTTTTCGACAACTGAGCAAGTATTGCATGGGGTTGGAATCCGCTATGACTTTGGTTGTGTGAAGCAGAATGTAATGGCGTAGTTTTTGGACTGCAAGGACGACTGCAAGGGCTAGTTTCTCTTCATGATTATACTTCAAGGGTGGCCCTGAGAGGTTTTTACTAATGTAGTAAATGACATGCTCATGATCTTCATCACCGATTTGAACGAGAACTCCTGCTACTGAGACAGTTGATGCTGATATGTAGAGGATATAATTGCGATTATAGTTGGGTGAACTAATTAAAGGGGCATTGGACAGTGCCATTTTAAGATCATCAAATTCTTTTTGGGCATGTTCATCCCAGTGGAATGGGATGTTGTGGCGTAGTAAATGAAGGAAACCATGTGCTTGAGTGGCATAGACTGTGACAAATTGCCTTAAAAAGTTATCCTTTCCTTGTAGGCTCTAGAGTTGGCGTAAATTTTGAGGGGGTGGAATTTATGTGATGGCCTGGACTTTTAGGGGATCCACAATAATACCACTTTGGGAAATGATGAATCCAAGGAGGAGCCTGACAGTGACGCAGAACACACACTTGAGGGGCTTCAAGTGGATGTTGTATTGACGAAATCGTTGGAAGATGTTCCATAAATCATCAAGATGTTGGGTGCATTTTTTAGATTGAGTTGTGAGGTCGTCCAAGTATGCGAGGATGATATGAGCTAGATCGTGAAAAATGTATTTCACAGCCCATTGGAAAGTTGTGCCAGTGTTTTTTAGGCCAAAAGGCATGACACGATATGAAAAAATACCCCAAGGGGTAGTGAATGTGGTTTTGTATTGATCGACTGGATGGATTTGGATTTGGTTATAGCCAGAGAAACTGTCCATGAAGGATAAAGCTTCATGGCCTGCACAGTCGTCGATAATTTGATCGATGAAAGGCATTAGAAAGTTGTCTTTGGGAAATGCATGATTGAGATCATGAAAGTCCGTGCATACCCGGATATTGCCCTGTTTTTTGTTAATGGGTATAGGGTTGGAAACCCATGAGGTATAGGCAATGGGGTAGATGAACCCAGCCATGCGTAATTTTTCAATCTCGTCTTTGATAGCCGTGGCTTTGGATGGGTGTAGAAGTCAGTGTTTCCAGTGAACCGATGTGATATCAGGCCAGGTGTCTATGCGATGTTTGACAAATAGAGGGATCAAGGGCAGACATCTCTGTGTCTGACTAGGCAAAAATATCGCTATTGGCAAATATTTAACAGACAACGAATTTCAAATATTTAACAGACAGTGAATGCTTGTCATTGATGGCAAGTACAACATTGAATATGGCATGAGTACAGAAAGTTTGTAACAGACAGGAAAACAGAATATAATTTAAAGAAGATCGAATGATCGAAGGCAACGCAACGAGGCAAACAGAAGATAAGTTCAGGTTGATCGAATGATCGAAGGCAATGCAACCAGGAAAATAGAAGATAAGTTCAGGTTGATCAAATGATCAAAGGCCCGTAAAGCTTGAGAAGCATTTATGATTGATCGAAGGCCCGTAAAGCTTGAGAAGCATTTCTTATCATTGGATCCATTCAAAATTCTCGAAAGAATGAGGGTTGTTAGATCTGAATGTAGACAAGAAGAGATCGTTGAAAAGGAGGACAGATCTCAGGTGTTAGATCCAAGCGTAGGATCCGACCATCGTTGGATCAAGAAGAACCCGTATGTCCTTTAAGGTACAAGGAGAAGTGAGCGTAAATGCGACATGCAAAATCGCGACTTAATCTGAGCCGTCAAATCAAGGTTGAATCTGGATCGTTGATCTCAGTCCATGTCGTAGTTTCGTGGATCGAGAGTTGAAGAGGTCAAATAATATTAACATCAAGAATCATGAAATCGCGATATGTAAAATTGTGACTTAATCTGAGCCGTTAGATCAAGGTTGAATCTGGACCGTTGATTCCAGTCCATGTCGGAGTTTCGAGGATCACGTGTTGGAGATGTCAAAGAAACAGTGCAACAAGAATGTTGAAATCGCGATATGCAAAATTGTGATTAAATCGCAGTCGTTGAATCAAGATCAAATCTAGACCACTGATTCCAGTCCATGTCAGAGTTTCGGGGATCGAGAGTTGGAGATGTCAAGTAATATCATCCACAAGAATCCTGATTTCACGATATGCAAAATCGTGACCTAATCGCAGTTGTTGAATCAATACCACATCTGGATCGTTGATCCAACTTCATATCGGAGTTTTGTGAATCGCAACATGGAGAGGGAAAAGAAACAATGCAACAAGAATTCCAAAATCACGATGTGTGAAATCTCGACTAAATTTGAACCATTAGATCATGATGTGATCTGGACCGTTAATCCAACTTCTTTACGGAGTTTCGTGGATTGAGATTTTGAAGTGACAAGAACATTGAACATTAGGAATGTCGATATCGCGATATGAGAAATCGCGAAAGTGCTTTTTGCATAGGCGCTTGGTTATGACCATAGTCATATTGGGGAAGGAGCTAGTGCAGAAAAGTTATGTATCGGAACTTCAAAGATTTCGAAATGAAGTGTGGAGACACTCAACACAGGATTGCCGAAATGCCGAAACCCGATTTAAAGGCAATGTCAATAAATTTCATCCAACGGAGCAGATAAATTGGAATATGATCAGAAGATTACTGTTCTCTCGCACAGTTAACTCCTCAATTGCGAATCTGTTAGCAAAACAGACTCATTATTGCGAATCAATTGGCGTTTCATTTGCTCGGATAGTTGTCTTTCGTTTGCCGAAGGAGATGGGAAGTTGAACCGTCATGATTGTGTATAAAAGAAAATGAGACAGACTGTGTGAGGTTGGTTGTTCTGTATGAGAAAAGAATGAAACTGTAAGAAAAGGAAAATGAGAGGATGCGCAAGAGGAGATTGAGCATATGTGCAGTGTGATATGAAATGCAGAGCAAAATGACAGAACAAGTTGATGCAGAGTAGACCTATTGAACAGAAAGAGGAAGAAATGAATTGCAGTACAGTTAGAATATGAACAGATGTACAGAACAAAGAAAGATTGGTAAGAATTGATGTATCTGTGTAGTTGAATGTTTTTATGTTCATTTATGTTCTAGGGAGGTTGGGAGGTGCTCGGGAGGACTGTTTTCCTTAGAGGTTCAAGTGGGAGCTTGAACACAGGAAGTTGTAGCTTCCATCTGGTTGCAGCCAGAGAAACCAGGGTGGCAGGGTGGTGCAAGGGAGAATAAGTGTTCTTTGTTATACATGTTGGAGCCTATGTAACTGGAAGTTGGTGCTTCCATCCAGTTGGTGCTGGAACATATAGGGAGCTGGTGCTTCCTTCTAGTGGGTGCTAGAGAAACCAGGGAGTTGGTGCTTCCTTCTAGTGGGTGCTAGAGAAACCAGAGAATTGCTGCTCTCAAACAGGTTGTAGCTTGTAAAACAGAGGTAGCAGCCTCACATTGAGTTGGTGCTCAATTAAATATGATGTATAGAACTTAAAAGACTACCTATCATTTCGAAGAAGAGGAGGTTTTCTCCCTTTAAGGGTTTCCTTATGAAAATATGTCTCTGTGTATACCTTGTGTGTGACTGATGCTTTTTACTTTTACTGTCCATATGTTGTATAATGTTGATGATCACTTGAATAAAGATTAAGAATGTTTTAATAGACTTGAAATTGTTTAAGCTCAAAGACAACTGATTCACCCCCCCC
>JZKD02S0686258.1:56725-67302 GCA_000966675.3 Picea glauca
GCCTACAAGTAAAACAAATCTCTGAAGGAATTTTTATTTATCAAGAAAAATATTTGAAAGAGATGTTGAAGAAATTTCAAATGGAAGATTCCTCTACAATTAGCACACCTATGGTGGTTGGTTGAAAGTTGAGTAAAGATGATATCTCACCTGATGTTGATCAAAGGACATATCGCTCCATGATAGGCAGTCTTCTGTACATCACAACATCTCGTCTTGATATAATGCAATTTGTTGTAATGGTAGGTCGTTTTCAGTCTGCTCCTAAACAAAGTCATTTGGTAGCCATCAAAAGGATATTTAAATATTTAAAGGGAATAATGAACTATGGTCTGTGGTATCCTAGAAATCAGAATTTCCAGTTAACTGCTTATTCAGATGCAGACTGGGAAAACTGTGTTGATGAGATAAAAAGCACCAGTGGAGGAGAATTTTTTCTAGGTGACTCATTACTTGCATAGCTTAGTAAAAAGCAAGGATCCATTTCACTATCCACTACAGAGGAAGAATACATTGATGTTGCTACTTACTGCACACAAATTTTATGGATGATACAAACTATTGCATATCTGAAGGTAACTTACACTGATCCTATTCCAATTCATTGTGATAACACAAGTGCCATTAGTGTCTCCAAGAATCCTGTTCTTCATTACAAGACTAAGCATATTCCAATCAAGTACCATTTTCTCATAGAACAGGTTACAAACAGAATTGCTCAACTGAATTATATACCTTCTATAGAACAGATTGCTGATATATTTACTAAACCATTAGTAGTGACCCCTTTTGGATATCTTCGTCAAAAGTTGGGGGTTATAATCTCTTGTGTCTAATCTGTTCACCTGGTCAGGGGGAGTACTTATTGAATATCTGGTGTATTTCCAAGATGCTTATAGTCGACAGGAGGAGTATGTATTGCAACAGATCATGGGAAGAATGTTTCTTCTTTGACAATGATGTCAAAGGGGGAGAAAAGAGTTCAGGAGAGGAGATTCGAATGCATGTGGGTGATTGTGTTGTGTGTGCTTGTGTTTCCATCAATGCCAAAGGGGGAGATTGTTGGAAAATATTTAACAGACAGCGAATGGAAAATATTTAATAGACAGTGAAATGCCTGTCATTGATGGAAAGTACAACATTGAAGATGGCATGAGTACAAAAAGTTTGTAACAGATAGGCAAACAAAAGATAAATTCAGGAAGATCGAATGATCGAAGGTAACGCAACTAGGAAAATAGAATATAAGTTTAGGTTGATCGAATGATCGAAGGCAATGCAACCAGGCAAACAGAATATAAGTTCAGGTTGATCGAATGATCGAAGGCACATAAATCTTGAGAAGCATTTCTGATCGATCGAAGGCCCATAAATTTTGAGAAGCATTTCTGATCGTTGGATCCATTCAAAATTCCCAAAAGAACAAGGGTCGTTAGATCTGAATGTAGACAAGAAGAGATCGTTGAAAAGGAGGACAGATCTCAAGCGTTATATCCAAGCGTAGGATCTGACCATCATTGGATCAAGAAGAACCCACACGTCCTTTAAGGTACAAGGAGAAGCGAGCATAATCGCGATATGTAAAATCGTGGCTTAATCTGAGCCATCAGATCAAGGTTGAATCTGGATCGTTGATCTTAGTCCATGTCATAGTTTCATGGATCAAGAGTTGAAGAGGTCAAAGAATATTAACATCAAGAATCGCAAAATCGCGATATGCGAAATCGTGACTTAATATGAGCCGTCATATCAAGGTTGAATCTGGACCGTTGATTCCATTCCATGTCAGAGTTTCGAGGATCGCGTGTTGGATATGTCAAAGAAACAATGTAACAAGAATGTCGAAATCGCGATATGCGAAATCATGATTAAATCGCAGTCGTTGAATCAAGATCAAATCTGGACCGCTGATTCCAGTCCATGTCGGAGTTTCGGGGATCGAGAGTTGGAGATGTCAAGTAATATCATCCACAGGAATCTCGATTTTGCGATATGAAAAATTGTGACCTAATCGCATTCGTTGAATCAAGACCAGATCTGGACCATTGATCCAACTTCATATCGGAGTTTCACGAATCGCAACATGGAGAGGGAAAAGAAACAATGCAACAATAATTCCAAAATCGCGATGTGTGAAATCTCGACTGAATCTGAACCATCAGATCATGATGTGATCTGGACCGTTAATCCGACTTCTTTATGGAGTTTCGTGGATCGGGATTTGGAAGTGACAAGAACATTGAACATCAGGAATGTCGATATCGCGATATGAGAAATCGCGAAAGCGCTTTTTGCATAGGCGCTTGGTTATGACCATAGTCATATTGGGGAAGGATCTAGTGCAGAAAAGTTCTATATCAAAACTTCAGAGATTGCAAAATGAAGTGTTGAGACACTCAGCACAGGACTGTCGAAATGTCGAAACCCGATTTAAAGGCAATGTCAATAAAGTTAATCCAATGGAGCATATAAATTGGAATATGATCGGAAGGTTACTGTTCTCTCGCACAGTTAACTCCTCAGTTACGAATCTGTTAGCAAAACAGACTCATTATTGTGAATCAGTTGGAATTTCAGTTGCTCGGACAATTGTCTTTCGTTTGACGAAGGAGATGGGAAGTTGAACTGCCATGATTGTGTATAAAAGAAAATGAGACAGACACCGTGAGGTTGGTTGTTCTGTTTGAGAAAAGAATGAAACTGTAAGAAAAGGAAAATGAGAGGATGCACAGGAGGAGATTGAGAATATGTTCAGTGTGAGATGAAACATAGAGAAGAATAAAAAAACAAGTTGATGCAGAGCAGACTTGCTGAACAGAAAGAGGAAGAGATGAATTGTAGTACAGTTAGAAGATGACCAGATGTACAGAACAAAGAAAGATTTGTAAGAATTGATGTATCTATGTAGTTGAATGTTTTTATGTTAATTTATGTTATAGGGAGGTTGGGAGGTGCTCGGGAGGACTGTTGTCCTCAGAGGTTCAAGTGGGAGCTTGAACACAGGAAGTTGTAGCTTCCATCTGGTTGCAGCCAGAGAAACGAGGGTGGCAGGGTGGTGCAAGGGAGAACAAGTGTTCTCTGTTATATAGGTTGGATCATGTGTAACTGGAAGTTGGTGCTTCCATCCAGTTGGTGCTGGAACATATAGGGAGTTGATGCTTCCTTCTAGTGGGTGCTAGAGAAACCAGGGATTTGGTGCTTCCTTCTAGTGGGTGCTAGAGAAACCAGAGAGTTGGTGCTCTCAAACAAGTTGCAGCTTGTAAAACAAAGGTAGCAGCCTCACATTGATTTGGTGCTCAATTAAAGATGATGTACAGAACTTAAAAGACTGCCTATCATTTCAAAGAAGAAGAGGTTTTCTCCCTTTATGGGTTTCCTCGTGAAAATCTGTCTCTGTGTATACCTTGTGTGTGACTGATGATTTTTAATTTTACTATCCATATGTTGTATAATGTTGATGATCACTTGAATAAAGATTAAGAATGTTTTAATAGACTTAAAATTGTTTAAGCTCAAAGACAACTGATTCACCCCCCCCCCTCTCAGTTGTATTAGTAATTTCAACAGTCCCAGTATTCTTGGAAGAGGGCTTTATAGGCGGTGATTTCTTGAGGAGTGCATGCGAGGCCAATGGTGATTTTCTCGACGACTCCATTTTTTATGGAAATATAGATTTTGATGGTGGGGGACATGTTGGCCATATTTCCTTCTTCAAAAGCATCAGGGGCAAGGATGGGGTCGTTGAACCAGTCGATATTCCCTGATGGGATAAAATCCTTGGTTTCGACTGCATATATGGGGTGTTGGTTAGGAGGCGTGAAGGCTTCCTATGGAAAGAAGAGTGCTCTATGGTGTAGTGCATCCCATGGATAGTCGAGGGTGGTGAATTCCTTGAGTATGTCCTCATCACAGTAGAATTTTCGGGAATACAAGGGATCGAAAAGAGTTATATTGGTGACTGTCACCATGTGGTTCTCCTTTGGTTATGAAGAAGTAGGGGGGATGACACAATGAGATTGTGATGGTTCACTTGACGTAAACCAAATATCGAGATACTGAGGATTATTAGTGGTAGTTGGGCGTAAAATTTCCATGGGGAAATGAATGGGAGAATTGGGTGGATTTGGGGGTAAATCCTTGTATAATTCATCCAAGAACCATGGAGGAATAGGGAGTGTTTCTGGTTTAGGAGAAATAATATGGAGAACCTCTAGTGATGGGGTAGGGTTAATCCTCGATACTATAGGGGGTGCAAGAGTTTGAATCAGGGTCACTTGGTGTTTCCTATATTCAATGATCATAGGACATTGTTATCGGACTAATCAATAGGTGTGGACACTAACTGATCTCCCTAGATCCACCTGGATCTAGAACAAAACACACCAGAACATGATGCTTTTCTTAAGTTTTAGATATCGAATTTACCAACTAAAGAGGGATGAGTGACATACTGTTTAAATTTCGCTTCCTCTCGCCATCGCCATCCTAGCTCTGTTCCAATGCTCATGCAATGATGAACCTGCAAAATAACACAACCAACCAAAGTTATAGTAATGGCATAAACTCAATATAAACATATGTATGTGATCAAGGAATCATACAATAAAACACAACAAGATTTATAGGAAAGAATCATATTACTGTATCATATTAAATGTGAAAGAGAGACTACAACCATGGCCTTGATTTTGTAAGGTCCCTTCCAACTATCCTTCGTTCCCCACACACTTCTTGCTACAAGGATTTTGAGACCATGGATCTAATAGCTACTCACAATCTATCTTGACAAAGCAAATCTCAAAGTCACTCTAAGAAAGCTAATAATTCCAAGCCAACCAAAGCTAACAAGCTCAAGAACCCCTTCTCCATGAGAGCTCCTCTCCTTTTGTAAGTTGAAGAGGATAAGGTGAGGAGATTAGGATGATCCCACTAAATCATGAAAGTGAGTAAGATCCAAACCATTCGGATGCCACCTCACCATGGAAGTTTCTCCTTCTAGAAGATTCGCGAAAACGCTCATTTTTCCCACGTGTAAGCATTCTCTCACCCTGCTTATAGTGCGAACTGCAAACTGTTCACACCCTAGCTATGATGTAGCCTGCGAGAATCAGGAATTCTCGCACCCTAATACATAGGCAGCCTGCGAACTTCCTTTTTTATAAGGTTTTTACACAGGAAAATGAAACTTCTTTTCTTAGGAAAAGTTCTTCTCCCTTCTCTCTTCAGGAACTCAGGCCACTGACCCCTTTGAAGGAAACAGATAGGTTTACATCATTAATGGTCATAGGGATGACAAAAATAATGTGTAACAGAGAGCCCCCCAAAGTATGAAGTTAGAACATAATGATAGTTGAAATACTTTGTCGAGTGTGTGTAGGGAACAAGGAACAGTCGGTCGAAAACCTGCGAACAAACAAGGAAATACAATACAATAATATATCCTCATTGAGGTAGGCATTCCCATACTTAGAATACAAATGAATCAAATAATAAATGTTTACATGCGAAGATCCATGTAAAGTAAGACAGTTCATGGCCACGAAACATACACTATGGATCCATTCCAATATGACTCAAATCTGAACATAGCCACCAAAAATACACTATGGATCTATGTGTTAAAGACTCAAATTTGAACATAGACACCAGACATACAATGTGGATCTATGCAATATTACACTGAATATACTCCAACGCAACTTGGATCTGTCAGAAAATATCCAGGGTCTTCATCTCCACCACTCTATAGTACAAATCTAACCATGTGAATACATGTGTTGAAGTCGAACATGGTAGAAACCACTTGATTACCAGTCATTAGTATATACTGTTAACAAGTGCGAGGGAAATCACCATTAATGTCAATGACTCCCAAGGTACTCTGGTACAATCCAACAAATGTGAATAAATGAGCTGAAGTCGAACACTCGGCGGAATCTCCCAATCAGGGGTCAATAATGAAAACCCACTGTCGAAAGTGAGGAAACCTGCCATTGAGGCATGAAAGTTCCAAGGTACCAATTGGTTTCTAAGTCTAATTCTTGGATAATGAGTTGAAGTTGACAGGAAAAGACTCATCACAAGAGGGCCTTAATGTATCCCACATCAATGACATGAAATGGGTAACAATATTTGAAGTGGATCAGAGTAACATGTGATTCAGGACTGACTCAGGGATGCCTGACGCAATAGAAGGATTAAATACTGTAGAAATGGTCGACGTAATAGAAGGCTTTTCAGGTTGGACATCTTTTTGAATGGATTGATGACACGACAACTGTCTTGGAAAATACTGACTCAACAACAGGGATCATAGACCAATTTGTAATCTTATAAAGGAGTATGACCAAGAGACAAGCTGATTTTACAACCTAGACACAAGGCGAGTGAAAGGGTGTCATGTTCAAAAGCAACTCTTCCACAGAATACAGGTTTAGATACATTTCTTTCCAAATTTTTCCCCCACCATTTCTGGCGAGTACCTCTTTATTTTTATGCAAGCTTGACGAGGATAGCATATGCCTGTAAATGTAAGCTCATCCTTTGGATGAGTCCCTCTGAGTATGTTTAACAAACCCTAGGAAGGAGTGGTTTGGTCCCATTATGGGTCTTTCAATGTTTATTTAACGAGTCCAAAGAAAGAAAAATCATGGGTTTTTCATGTTTAGAGAGTCTGAAAAACACGTAAAGAAAACTTGGGTCCCACATGGGCCTTTCAATGTTTGTTTTATGAGTCCAAAGAAAGAAAAATCATGGGTTTTTCATGTTTAGAGAGTCTGAAAAACACTTAAAGAAAACTCTTTCAGTTCCTTTTTTCATAAAGTAGTCTGATGAGACCGAAAAATAGATAAACTATCACTCAACAGACGTTTTCTTCAAATACTTTAACGAGCGTGAAAAGAACAAGATCGCTCTGAAATCTTTTCATGTTTAGAGAGTTTGAAAAGAGATTAAAGAGGAATCCAAGGGGTTCCTTTTTTGTATAACATTTACGCGTCCAAAAAAGTGATAAAAGTATACTCGGTTACATTCTCATTGATTTACGAGCACGAGAAAAAACAAAGACTAAGCTCGAGATTGTTTTTATTTTTACGCAAGCTTTAAAACAAAACAAAACTATGCTTGGGATAGATTTTAATTTTTACACAAGATTAAAAACTAAACAAAACTATGCTTGGACCTGGTTTAATTTTTACACAAGCTTGAACCAGAGGAAACTATGCTTGGGGTAGGTGGTTTCATTTTTACACAAGCTTGAACCATAGAAAACTATGCTTGGACTTCCCAACGCATAACACATGGATGGTTGGTACTTAGCCCCCAACTTAACAAACTAGCGGCTCTACTTTAGCATGAAGTCCAGAGGCTGGAAGTATCTCCCCCCAAGCTTCATTTCATCCAACAACAAAGGCGGAGGAAAGGAAGCTTCAAATACTAGATGAAGGACTTGACTCAAACAGAGAGGGGAAACACTATTTCATTTTTTAACAAGCTTGACATAGAAATAAGAACTATGCTCATAACCTTTGTTTCATTTATTAACTAGGTTTCCACAGAGACGAAAAAACTATCCTCATAAGTGGTTTCATTTTTTAACGAGCTTGAAATCAGAAAACCATGCTCAAAGACCTCTGTTTCATTTTTTAATGAGGTTGCCTCAAAGACACAAAAAACTATCCTCGAAGTCTTCTTGATCATGGATTCCAAGAGGACAAAACTCCGGAAGGAGACCATGTCAAGGGACAAAACTTGGTCATGGCTTCGAAGAGGTCTTCACTGGAAGGAAGAAATATACTCTGGAAGGACACCATGTCGAGGGTTGTGACAGGAGTAAAGATATCAGGCTCTAACAACCCTATCGAAGAGTTCACCATGTCAACTACTGGATCTAAGTCATCAGAAGTCGAAGCCATGGAAGACAATGCCACATAATTGACCTGTGGTGGGGGCGATACCGTCTGCATATAAGAACCATTCAGGGAGGCAATCCAGGTGGGGTCAATGAATGAAAGTTGATCAACAGTCACAACCCATCCATCGTGAGGGAAAGATATCACATGAAAAAGAGTAGACACAATATCTTTCATGGCATAGACATAATCTCGCCCAAGGAGTAAAGATAAATCCAAGGGGTCTTGGACTACCATGACGTCAATAAAAACAATTTTCCCTCCCAAATTTATAGGAAACTGAGGAAGGGTCCCTAAAGGTTGACTAGTTCGTCTGTTAAAATCTAATAGATTCTGTGTAACCGGTGCAAGTGGAAGATAACCCAAATCTTGCCAAGAAATAGAGGACAAAATACTGATAGACAAACCTTCATCTATCAGTGTCTGAGGAACGTCTCGACCAAAAACTTGCATTGTAATCTAGAAAGGAATGTGAGAGGGAAGACGAGGTCTAGTTAGCACACCCCAATCAAAATGGCTGGCCTCATTACTTGGAGGGAGTTTCACGGGAGAAGGAGAAATACCCCCTGACATGGCAGAGTCTGTATCAAAAAGAAAAACATGGGCAGTATCGGGTTTACTCTCTAGAGGGAGAGTAGGATCGACCGATGGAGAGATCAAATCGATCACTTGGGTTTCATTCTCCAAAGTAAGAATGGGGTCGACAGGTGGAAATGGATCGACCGCTTGGGTTTCACTCTCTAAGGGGAGAGTGGGATTGACCAAGGATGGTATCGGATCAACCACTTTGTCAACTGGTTCAACCAAGGATGTGACCATATTGATGACATGATCAACCGTATTAACCGATGAAGGGACCGGAGTGATCATTCCATCAACTATTGGAGGGTTGAGAGAAATCTTACGGTAAGTAGCTGGAAGTTGAGGCTATGAAATAGTCATGTCTTCCAGTAATTTTGAAGATTCATCCATATGAGGACAAAGGTGAGTGAGATGACTCCCTTTGCATAACATACACGGGAACTTGACTCTACTTTTCTTCTTCCCAACTATATTGTGACTAGTTGACAGGAAGTCATCAGCATGTTGTTCAGAGGCTGACGACATGGGTTGGCGAGGATGTGTAGACCATATTTCTATAACCTTGGGTAGACCAGGGAAATCCTTAAGAATATGGCTACCCTTACAAATCCTGCAAGGGTACTTGGGCTTATGAGTTTTTTGGGTGATCTTGACATCATCAACACTCCCATCACGATTAACAGTAACTGGTTGTTTTCCAACCTGTTTGACAATGGTCGGAGGTTTTGACCCTTGTTTATCTTTCTTCTTCTTATTCACCGGGTTACTAACTTCATAACTTTCACCCAACGAAGAAGATGAAATGGAAGGCAATATTGCCAGTGAAGAAGGTGAATAATAACTTACTAGTAAAGAAGGTGAAGGATCAACATGAGGTTGATTCTCTTGGGGGAAAGTTATTGCGAGTGAAGCACTAACTGCATTTGGGATTACCTGAGTGGAAAACAACCATACCACTAATCCAATAGTGAGACCTAGAAGGCTCAAAGTAGCGATGTGAGGAGGACCAATGTTTCCATAAGAAGGAAAAACAAAAGGTTCCCCTGGAGCAAAGGTTCCTTCATTTTTCATTTTAGGAACTGACGCCATGAAAAAAAAAAAATCCAATCTAGAGTCCACTAGGGAAAACAAACAAAAAAACAAACAAAACCTAGGAAGCAAGAAAACAAACAAAACCTTCTTACAATGAGCACACTAGTTGGTGTTGAAATCCAACGTCGCGGGAACAATGTAAGAAGGGGATGAGATAGATTGGGTGGAAAAGTTACATTGATGACCTGCTTAACAGACTTACACCCTGGTGCAAGCTCCCACACATAATCGTGGGTATACCCTCCAAGGAGCCGGAGTGAGTTTGGCCAACGTCGATTCCAGGTACCGTGAATACTTGCCCCTCCACAGTCACCTTGTGTAAAGACCGTAAAGAGATAGGCCACTAAAGTTACCACTAACAACAATAAAGCCTGGGGAGATAGTCGACAGTCCGATCCACATGCAAGGGTAGGGTATCTAGCCCAAAATCAACTTGAGAGGCTTCCACTCATCATTGTGGGTATACCTTCAAATGACTCTCATAATATGTGCAATCTCTACACCAAGACCAACAAAGCAGGGTGAGTAACTCTGCCAGTCTCAATGTGACCTTGTGATTGACCCTCGTGTTAGAAGGGCTTCCCAGGAAAAAATATAATAAGTGGATTTAACTCTCCCTATCACAAGATACTATGTTTGTTTGTAGATTTGGAAAGTTATTTTTCACACCTATTCCAAAGCCCTATGACTAATCTAATGTAGGTTTTCTACTAGAGAAGATAAAAATGTCTAATCAATTCTTATAAGCGCTTTATTTTATGGTTGTTGTTACTCAAAAGGAAAATGGCGTGGACAATATGATGTTTTGACTGACTCAAAAATTATGCAAAGATATGAGGATGTAATATTTTCATTTCGATGAAATCTATGCTATGAGAAGGAGAAAAAATTTAGCATTACCATATGCACGATGTCCCAAAATATATTAAACTCATCAATATCAAGATTCTTAAGAAATGAGAAAAAGGTATTGAACACCAATGCATGATTCAT
>JZKD02S0686258.1:67352-74852 GCA_000966675.3 Picea glauca
ACTTTCTTAAAACAAAGAAACCCAAACTAAAATTTCTCTTTTAAAGCGAACTATTCAGAAGAAATCTGATCTTTCCCTAAACAATTCTAAAGAAAACACATGCTTTGTAATTGAAGGACACTCAAAGCAAGAGACTAATCCTTCAAAACCAAACAAAGAAAAAGTGGCTAAAAGAAACTCAAAGGATGTCAAGAAGACTGTAAAAAAATCAATATAGGCTCCAAAAGTTCAATCCAGTTGTTCAAAGAAAAACTGGGCATCAAAATATGACAAGACCCAAACAAGTTCACAGCCTAGCAATAGAATGCAGTGCGAGAATTAGGTATTCTCGCAGGCTAGACATTGGTAGGGTGTGAGAAGTTCTCACCTAACTGAATAGTAGGGTTCAAACATCAATGATTCTCGCATGCCACTAAAGGGTACAGTGCGAGAATGTCTGTAAACAAGCAAAAAATTGGAAAAGGACTAAATTTGAGTGAACTTTCAGATCCAGAGAGTCTGGATGGATCTCCCACAGACTCAAAGACCAGAAAACAAGAAATCAAGGCAAGGGAGACTAGACTAACTAGGAAACAATCTGTTCCCCAGTGGAGTTTCCAATTTTGTTATCAGACTAATCGGTAGGTGCGGACACTAACTGATCTCCCTAGATCCACCTAGATCTAGAACAAAACACACCAGAACATGATGCTTTCCTTAAGTTTTAGATATTGAATTTACTAACTAAAGAGGGATGAGCGACATACTATTTAAATGTTTCTTCCTCTCCCCATCGCCATCCTAGCTCCGTTCCAACACTCATGCAATGATGAACCTGCAAAAGAACACAACCAACCAAAGTCATAGTAATGGCATAAACTCACTATAAACATATGTATGTGATCAAGGAATCATACAATAAAACACAACAAGCTTTAGAGGAAAGAATCATATTACTATATCATATTAAATGTGAAAGAGAGATTACAACCATAGCCTTTATGTCGCAAGGTCCCCTCCAACTATCGTTCGTTCCCCACACACTTCTTGCTACAAGGATTCTGAGACCATGGATATGATAGCTACTCACAATCTATCTTGGCAAAGCAAATCTCAATGTCACTCTAACCAAGCTGATAATTCCAAGCCAACCAAAGCTAACAAGCTCAAGAACCCCTTCTCCATGAGAGCTCCTCTCCTTTTGTAAGTTGAAGAGGATAAGGTGAAGAGATTAGGATGATCCCACTAAATCATGAAAGCGAGTAAGATCCAAACCATTCGGATGCCACCTCACCTTGGAAGTTTCTCCTTCCAGAAGATTCGAGAAAACGCTCGTTTTTCCCACGTGTAAGCATTCTCGCACCCTTCTTATAGTGCAACCTGTGAACTATTTTCACCCTAGATATGATGCAGCCTATGAGAATTAGGCATTCTCGCACCCTAATACATAGGCTGCCTGCGAACTTCCTTTTTTATAAGGTTTTTACACAGGAAAATGAAACTTCTTTTCTTAGGAAAAGTTCTTCTCCCTTCTCTCTTCAGGAACTCAAGCCATTGACACCTCTAAAGGAAACAGATAGGTTTACATCATTAACGGTCATAGGTATGATGAAAATAATGTGTAACAGACATTGATATGTAAGATGATCTAAGGATTCTCATATAGAGCAAGGGAATCTCATACGTTCGTTGACTGAAGTCATGACATAATGGATGTCAGTGATGTTTGGTGGGGACGATGTAGCTAGACTAGGTTTGTTTTGGAAGCTTTTGTGTACTGCTACTAATGTCTGTCAGAATTGAGGTAGTGCTGGGCAATGATGTGTATAATGGCCATATTCTGAACATATGGTGCAAGAGAATTTGATGTGCAACCCTTTTCTATTTACGTTAGGGGACATAGCGTCAGTACTTGATAAAGTAATGAATGATGATGGTGTTTGATTGAGTTGAATTAGGTTACGTAACTCAGGTAGAGATGGGAATTTGTTGGTTGGGTGTCCATCCTTCTCACATAGTGCGCAAGGAGGTTGGATGCATGGGGGAAGTGGAGCTATGGGCGCCTTCTTATTTCGCCTGGCCCCAGCTCTGGCAGGGAGGTTAGTGAGTGGGGGTGTAGAGGGTATGGTGGAAGTGAGTATGGGAATCTGCGTTGGGATTCCTTCTATTTCAGGGGAGATGGGATGGTTGAGGAACCATCTCTGGTGGATGTAAATACCAAACTGGGATTGCCAGCACCATATTAGGGAGGGTAAGCGTTGTGGCTACTTGGAAAGCTTGTGCGCATGGTGGAGGGTAAAATAAGGGGATTTGAGTAATGGCTTGGGGAACTGTCTCCCAAACTGGGATATTGCCTTGAGGTGGGGTGAAATTGTTAACTAGTGGAGTCGACGAGTTCACAAGAGGCTCGTGAGGGAGGGGCTCTGTGACTAGTGGGATGTTAGATATGAGAGAAGCCTCCCTGGGAGGAAGGGTATCCTCAATGTTAGTTCCTTGGATAATACGACACATACTTGATTGGAAGGATGAAGGAGTGGTGGTGCACCATGGTAAGTTCCTAAAAATGATGGGTCTTTGAAAATTTTGGGCCCCATTTCGATGAGGGGGTATGCTTCAGGATTAGTGTGGACAAGAGGGAGAATGTTACCGATGTTGGTAGAATGGTTTGGCTCATAATGTGAAACTTGGTCAATTTTAATGATCTTCCCGTTATGGGGAAACATCATGGTTCAAAAGATGGAAGAGGCAACTGCCTTCATAGCATACATGTAGCTACGACCGAACAAGATATTGTAATTGAGTGGGCCATCGATAACCTCAATTTCAATGAGAATGGTCTTTTCCCCAAGTTCTACAAGGACATTTTGGAAGAGCCCTTCAGGACAAGATGGTCATCTGTCATAAGCTCTTAAGGTAATGGCAGATGGTATGAGTTCGGGGGAACCAATTATCTTCCATACAGACTTGGACATGATGCATGTGGATGCACCTTCATCGATGATGCACCAATGAACTCTAATGTTCTGAATTTTAACGGGGATTTGAAAAGTGATAAGAGCAGGGAGTTGAGGTTCTCCGCTATCGAGATCAAATGTGATGAGGTGGGTATCCGCGGGGTCGAATGCCCCTAAGGAGGAAAGTAATGACTTTTGCTGGGTGGGACAATTTTGAAGTACTTCTAAGACTAACATTGCAACCCGGTATTGTGCTAAGTCATCAACCAAACTGTAATTATGAGTTTCCCTTGCCTGCAGGTTGTGGACATTCTTGCGCAATGGGATGCGAGGGATGCAAAGAGGTGTTTCCATGTTAGGGAGAGGGATCATCAAAGGGGGTCCTGTTGGTGCTGGGATTGTTTCTGGGGGAGTCGGAGGAGACTCAACGGGTGCACAGTATTGATGACTACATGTCTGTAGAAGGACTTCTTCCTCACTAGTGAGGAGGATAGTATGATCTGCGAGATTGTTTGGGTTGAGATATTGTCCGAACTATGGTGGGGTAGGTTGCATGTCTTGTCAATTTCTCCCATGGTTGAGACTCAAAAACCCTGAATTCCCCGCACTTGGGTGGTTTCTCCACTGGTCAAGACTCAGAAACCCTGAATTCCCCGCACTTGGGCGGTTTCTCCACTCGTTGAGACTCGAAAACCCTGAAATCCCTAAACTTGGGTAGTTTCTCTACTGGTCGAGACTTGAAAACCCCAAATTTCCCGCACTTGGGCGGTTTCTCCCACGGTTGAGACTCAAAAACCCTGAATTCCTTGCACTTGGGCTAGTTTCTTCCATGGTCACGAATTATCGCACTTGGGCTGGTTTCTCCCACGGTCAAGACTCGGAAACCTCAAATTCCTCGCACTTGGGCCGGTTTCTCCCATGGTCGAGACTCAGAAACCCTAAATTCCCCACACTTGGGTGGTTTCTCCCACGATCGAGACTAGGAAACCCCGAATTCCCTGCACTTGGGTGGTTTCTCCCATGGTTGAGACTCGAAAACCCCGAATTCCCTGCACTTGGGTGGTTTCTCCCATGGTTGAGACTCGGAACCCCCAAATTCCCTGCACTTGGGCCGATTTATCCCATGGTCGATACTCGGAAACCCCGAATTCCCCACACTTGGGTGGTTTCTCCCACGATCAAGACTCGAAAACCCTGAATTCCCCGTACTTGGGCCAGTTTCTCCCATGGTCATGAATTCCCGCACTTGGGTTGGTTTCTCCCACGGTCGAGACTCGAAAACCCCAAATTCCCCACACTTAGGCCAGTTTCTCTCACGGTCGAGACTCGGAAACCCCAAATTCCACGCACTTGGGCCGATTTCTCCTGAACGCAAGGCAAACTTGGTTTTTCCCAAATGCAAACCCCAAATTCCCCACACTTGGGCAGTTTCTCCCATGGCTCAGACTAGGAAACCCCCAATTCCCCGCACTTGGGCAGTTTCTCCCACGGTCGAGACTAGGAAACCCCCAATTCCCCACACTTGGGCAAGTTCTCCCACGGTCGAGACTCAGAAACCCAAAATTCCCTGAACTTGGGTGGTTTCTCCCACAGTCGAGACTAGGAAACCCCCAATTCCCCGCACTTGGGTGGTTTCTCCCATGATCGAGACTTGAAAACCTCGAATTCCCTGCACTTGGATGGTTTCTCCCATGGTCGAGACTTGGAAACCCCAAATTCCCCACACTTGGGCGGTTTCTCTGCTGGTCGACACTCGAAAACCCCAAATTCCTCGCACTTGGGCAGTTTCTTCCATGGTAGAGACTTGAAAAACCTGAATTCTCCACACTTGGGAAATTTCTACCACGATCGAGACTCAGAAAACCTGAATTCTCTACACTTCAGCAGTTTCTCCCATGGTTGAGACTCGGAAACCCCGAATTCCACCCACTTGGGTGATTTCTCCCATGGTCGAGACTCAGAGGGGGACCCCATCATCAGCATTCCCATGATGATGATGGACAACAATATCATTCGTATGCAAATGTGAAGAGGCTGCTGCCCAAAAATCATCGCCAAACAAACCAAGGACCGCAAGAAAAGGACATCAAATCACTCACAAGGAAAGAGGATGTGAGTTCTCTTACTTACCCAAAACCGACCGAAACTCGCAAGGAAAGAGGATCTGAGTTATCTTACCCATAAGCACACCCATCGGAAGGGAACCCGCTGCCTCTCTGCCCTTGAAAAAACCACACCCAACGATCAACGGACCCCAGCGATGGGTGCAAGCAACAACATTCGGACGCCGAGGCAGAGAAGCCTCCTGACAAAAAATCAACACTGAATGAATTGAGGGTCGCAACTACAATGAAGCACTCCCAAGGAAAATAGGGTGCAAGGCCTCTTACCGAAAAGCAACCAACACCAACCTGAAAAACACATCCCGCTGGAAGGAAACCCTCCTCCTCTTTCCCACAAACCGAAAAAACAACCAACACCAACCTAAAATCACATCCCGCTAGTAGGAATCCCACCTCCTCTTTCCCATGTACAAACGACACCCAACAGTCATCCAGTGAATAAGGCAAGTGACAACATTCAGATGCCAGAGTGGAGAGGTCACCGACCAAAACTCCACACTGGACAAACCGAGGGCCATCAGAGCATTGAAGAACTCACAGGGGAAAAAGGAGGATGCGAGGTCTCTTACCAAAACGCAACTGACACTGACCAAAAATCCCACACCCACCACTCCCCCCCACTCATGTCATTCGAACAACATCTGACACCACACATCCTTCCAGTGATGAATACATGGGACAACATTCAAACATCTTAGTCCAAAGATGGAGAAATCACTCAAACGTAAAACAGTCACCACTGGATAAACACAGGGCCACAACATTTTCACTGCACGCCCAGGAACAGAGAGTGGAATGTCTTTGTGAAACTCCATCGACATCAACTTGAGATCCAGGTTCAACAAAGCACTCCCACTAGACCAAAAATCACACACCCACCACTCCCCCCCACCCACGTCGTACAAACCACGTTCGACACCAAATATCCTTCCAATGATGAATGCATGGGACAACATTCAAATGTCTTAGTCCAAACATGGAGAAGTCACTTAAACGTAAAACAGTCACCATTGGAAAAACACAGGGCCATAACATTTTCGCCACATGCCCAGGAAGAGAGAGTGGAATGTCTTTGTGAAACTCCATCGACATCAACTTGAGCTTCAGGTTCAACAAAGCACTCCCACCGGACCAAAAAGCACACACCCACCACTCCCCCCCACCCACATCGTGCAAACAACATTCAACACCTAACAACCTTCCAGTGATGAATGCATGGGACAACATTCAAATGTCTTAGTCCAAATATGGAGAAGTCACTCAAACGTAAAACAATCACCACTGGATAAACGCAGGGCCACAACATTTTTGCCGCAAACATAGGAACAAAGAGTGGAATGTCTTTCCGAAACTCGATCCACATCAACTTGAGCTCCAGGTTCAGTAAAGCAGTCCCACCAGAGGAAACTTTCCACAATGTGCAATGCCGATGGAATTGGTACCTACAGAAGGGTCTCTTGAACCTGAACGTCCAACTTCTGCCAGGGGGTCACAAGGAACAATCGAGAGGGATTAGGGTGGCTAGCCCAGCGGGTTGAGCCAGTTTTCATCCATCCCATTGATGATTACCCCTCACGGAATGAGAGACATACAAGGCACAAGGCACACTTTCCTCTAGCCAATGACCAACAGAAACGCTTGCCTAGGCGAGGAAGAAGAAAACAAAGGAAGGGACTTCTTGTGCTGCACCGAGCATCCACCCTGCGATGAAGAATGGTGAGGCAAAGCTCCCATGATGTAGCAAGGGATCCCTACAATGGTTTGCTCGTCATGGAACCAAAGCCTCACCTGCGCTCTCCATCAGAGAGGGGATGCAAAACACAAAATGATAAGCGTTGTGCCCCCTATCAATGATGGATAAACACCTGTCAACAAATTTGGAGTGTGGAAGGAGGCCAAGGACAACAACCGATGCTTGCAAAAAGCACAAGCCAAGCCATAAACGCCACTATCAACACTCCAAAACTTGTGACACACTACCTCATCCAAACCAAACACAGATCGAGTGAGAGATATGCAACAACCCATCGCTAGCAACGATTCATCGATCCTCACTGATAATGATCCTACCACAAGTTCACCTACGGTAACCTTGTTACAACTTCTCCTTCCTCTAAATTATAAGGTTTAGTGAACTTCTCATGACATTGTCGATGGTGAACCACCCTCGTTGACATGATCTGAACACTTCACCGGATCATTCAATTGGTAGGAGCAACGGGCGGTGTGTACAAAGGGTGGGGACATAGTCAACACGAGTTGATGACATGTGCTTACTAGGAATTCCTCGTTGAAGACCAATAATTGCAATGGTCTATCCCCATCATGATGCAATTTGAGAAGATTTCCTGGTCCTCTCGAACCAGGGATAAAAACTCATTAACTACATTAGTGTAGCACGCATGCGGCCCAGAACATCTAAGGGCATCACAGAACTGTTATTG
>JZKD02S0686258.1:77352-81641 GCA_000966675.3 Picea glauca
TCCACGGCACTAGTCCAATACTAGCGTCAATGTGGTGTTTCCCACCGAAATGGCCCCTGTGGCCACCTTAACCCGTAGACAAAAGAAGGTGAGAATTTTCCCCAACCCCACTCCCTCCTCCTCCTTTCTCAACTTTCGATTCACTAAGTGGGTTCAACCAAGAACAATGAGCACTCCCGACATGGGCTCGAAACAACCACAACAAGAAAGAAGAAGAGGGGATAGTGAGCCCTCCAGGCTTCTGAACAACGCATCAATGTGTCCTCGGGATCCACAGCACTAGTCCAATACCAGTGTTAATGTGGTGATGCCATTCGAAATGGCCCCTACGGCCACCTTAACCCGTAGACAAAAGAAGCTGAGAACATCCCCAACCGCACTCCCTCCTCCTTTCTTAATTTTTGGTCCACCAAGTGTGATCAATTAAGAACAAAGGGAGCTCCCAACATGGGCTCAAAAAAACCACAACAAAAAGAAGAAGAGGGGATAGTGAACCCTCCAACCTTCTGAATAACGCATCAAGGTGTCCTCGGGATCCACGACACTAGTCCAATACCAGCGTCAATGTGGTGTTGCCCGCCGAAACGACCCTTGTGGCAACCTTAACCCATAGACAAAAGAAGGTGAGAACATCCCCGACCTCCCCTCCTCCACTTTCGCTCCCACATAGTGGGATCACCAACAAACACTCTTGGCAAGGGTGGAAACAACCAAAATAAAGAGGAAGAGGGAGGGAACAGTGAAACCCTCCAACCTTCCAAAATACACATCGAGGTGTCCTCGGGATCCACAACACTAGTTCTCAACAAGCGACAATGTGGTGTTGCCCGCCTAAATGGCCCCTACGGAAAACCTTAATGCATAGACAATCCATGGCCCAAACAAACAAGGTGGAAACATCCCCAAAACCTCCATCCCCTTTTTCCATACAAGATGCAAAGGAAAAACCAACAACTCCGCACAAAAGAAGGTCACATTAATAATAAACCTCGAAGCCAATGTAGTCGAAGGGGACATGCACGTTGAAGGAATGCACACCCATAAGTTATCCTCGAAAGGAGGCATTCCTCACAGTGACCAACAAAAAAGTGAGCACATAAAAGACTTCAGGAGGGAAAATGTTCCAAACCCAAAAATCTTTCCCGTTGTGCGCTCTTGAATGTATGCATCTGCTTCAACAATGCCAACATGGAAAGAGTACAAGCAAAACAAATTGGCACCCTAGAGTGTCAATCAATGAAAAGGAAAAGCCCTCTCGGGGAGCCATAACAATCCCTCAAACTCCATGTACGTAGAATGGAAAGAGGTTTTGCTTACAAGTGCCCCCCACAACTAGCATTGCCAACATTACCGCTCATGTGTTACTGAGTAGAGACGGAAAAAAAATGGATGTCGACCACCCTACAAATGACCCAAGGCCAATATTCAGGCAGACCTGACAACCAACTCATTTCCCACACCACCTTTCACATGAATAGAAAACCTCCACTGTCAACATGATAATAACGAGCCGAGAACCGACCAACCCTGCAAATGGGACTAGGCCAAATCTTCAAGTGGACCCGGTAGGTAGCGCCTTTTTATCACATCACCCCTGGCACAAAATGCCAATCCAACAAAACCGAAGGGCCTGCGACATGACTCATGTGCTACTGAGAATTTTTTTCTAAGCCATATAGCAACAAATGCAAGGCCCTGCAAGGAAGCCACAACAATCACTCAAACTCCACAAATCGTGAAGAAGAGTTCTCATTCAAAGCACCTCCCAAGATGAGCTTCGCTACACTTACCACTCATGTGCTACCGAGCAACGTGATAACAAGCCATGAATCAACTAACCCTGCAAATGGCCCTAGGCAAATCTTTGGGTGGTGGACCCACTAGGAAACTCCTTTTTATCACACCACCCCTCGCACGAAAGATGGAGCTTCACTATGCTTACCACTCATGTGCTACTAAGCAACGTGATAACAAGCTGAAAATCAGCCAACCCTGCAAATGGCTCTAGACCAATCTTTAGGAAGACCCGCTAGGCAGGTTCCTTTTTATCACATCACCCCTGGCATGAAATGTCAAAATCCAACAAAATCGAAGGGCCTGGGACATGACTCGAGTGCTATACCAAGAAATTTTTTTCTAAGCCATACAACAACAAATGCAAGGCCCTACAAGGAAGCCACAACAATCACTCAAACTCCACTACAAATGAAGAAGAGTTCTCTTTCAAAGCGCCTCCCAAGATGATCTTCGCTACACTTACTTCTCATGTGCTACCGAGCAACGTGATAACAAGTCGATAATCAATCAAACCTGCAAATGGCCCTAGGCCAATCTTTGGGTGGACCCAACATGCGGCTCCTTTTTATCACATCACCCCTCGTATGAAATGTCAAAATCCAACAAAATTGAAGATCCAACAACCCAACTCGCATGTTACCAAGAATTTTCCAAATGCAAGGCCCTGCAAGGAAGACACAACGATCACCCAAACTCTGGGACAAGTGGAGAAGAGTTCTCTTTCAAAGTACCTCCCAAGATGAGCTTCACTACCGCTTACCGCTCATGTGCTACAGAGAAACGTGTGATAACAGGCCGAAAACTGACCAACCATGCAAATGGCCCTAGACCAATCTTTGAGTGGACCCAGTAGGCAGATCCATTTTATCACTCACATTACCCCTCGCATGAAATGCCAAATCCAACAAAACAAAACCGAAGAGTCAGGGACACAACTCATGTGGGGAAAAACTCAGGGTTCCCCAAAGGCAAGGTCAGGTGAGTTAGCAAGAGGGGCTCCCCCTTAAGAAATCGTAACAAAAATAGGTTGGAGCGCACATAGGCAATGCAAGGTCGCAAGAGGTGCACCTAACCAAGAAAACTGAAGAGCTAGCGACATAGGTGTGGTGGGAGAAAAACTTGAGGTTTCCCTGCATGCAAGGAAAACTTGGGGTTTCCATAGGCAACGCAAGGTAGGTTGGCAAGAGGGTCACCCAAAACCAAGCTGAGTTGGAAAGAGAAGCACCCAACCAACAAAACCAAAAGAGCCAGTGATAGAGGTGTGGTGGGGAAAAAACTTGGGGTTTCTAAAGACAACACAAGGAAAGTAGACAAGAAGGGCACCCAGAACCACACTGAGTTGTAAATGTTAGAATATAGAATATGGTGTGCTCATTTTACCATTGACAATACCCTCGTCACCCAACCATAGGACGAAGTCTCCCTCCGATCACCTTAACCTTGACTGACAATTCCTCCGGAAGCAAACCCTAGGATAGATAGCCAAACAAAGAGTAGTGCATCAATCCCCAAGGATAGCGCATCACAAAAAGCCGATCAAATAGTCCAAAACCCTAGCCAAGAGATATTCAATCCAATACTGAGAACTAGCTGCACCTGCAACCCTCCTCCAAACCTGCGCACCAGACTGCAACTGTAGTGTGCACCAACTGGGAAACTGCAATTCTGAGATGTTGTCAAATGAGAACTAGTGCCCTATATTTATAATTATCCTGCCAGTTTTCTGGGGCCGACTTCTCATTCTGGGTATGTGTTTGTTCAGTATATTATTATTAATTCTGGTCGACTTCTTCTCTTAGAGGCTAATAGCCTAATATGAATTATCTTCTTGAGTCGACAAGGCTTCTAGGGTTATTAACCAACTCATTAGGGTTTCTCTTGCTTTCTGGAGTATTCTATTCTCGTCAGGTTCACACGTGGGGGTAAATACCTCCCGCAGCTACCATAATATAAACACTCCCTCCTAGCTAGAGAGGTATTTACAGGTAATGGACTTGAGCACAAAACACACCATTTACCTGGTAGCATCAATATAGTCATCTAGACTATTTCATGACTAGATCATGAGCATCACCATCACCATCATTTGCATCATCTCTCGAAACCATACTTCATCTGAGTAGTTAGATATGATGCTGGATAAGTCACTCTCACCATAGAGTGATACAAGAGGAGTAAAAGCTCTGAACTGTTTTCCGTCTGGAAAATATTTGTTCATCATTCATCTAAATGATCATTGTCTCCAATAAACTATTGATAGTCTTCAAGTCAATTAGAACAAGGATAGAACACACCTGTGTCTATTCATAGTAGTACATAACTACAATCCAGTGGTTAACTACCACATCAAGTAACACACAAGTACTTTATCATCAACGTATGGTTGCGAACGGTGAAACATATTCACCACAGTAGTCCTCATCTACTGTCATATAGTCTTCATAACAAACATCTGAGAGAATCCTGCATAGAAACAATGTTATGATAAAAAC
>JZKD02S0686258.1:92897-118306 GCA_000966675.3 Picea glauca
ATTCCAACAATTTTGCATGGTTTATCATCACCCAAATGAACCTGTCCAAAATCACCTTGAACATAATCCAGAAAATGTTTCCTATGGGGTGTGGCATGAAATGAAGCTCCTGAATATACTACCCAAGACTCAAAAATATTATCTATAGAAAGAATCAAAGCATCTTGTAACACATCACCTGTTACATTTGCTTCTTTATTTCTCTCCTGTTGTCTATCTCTTTGTTTCTTTGGAGCTCTACAATATTTCTTCAGATGTCCTTTCTTCCCACAATTCCATCACTCTATCTTTCCAAGTTTGGATTTGGATATGCCCTTCCTAGAATTTCCACGGTTTCCTGAGCCCTTTCCTCTATCCTTTTGTCTTCCCTTGTTCTCCATGTTCAATGCATTTCCTGATGTCTCACCTATGATTTTCCATCACATTTTCTCACTAAGGATAACACCAACAACATCATCAAATTTTAAAGTATTTAAATCAGAGACAAAGTTACTTACAGCCATGACCAAGCCATTCCATATTTCTAGCAATGAGGACAAGATTAGAAGAGCCCTAACCTCATCATCAAAGTCCACTTTTACAGAACTTAGTTGATTAGTTACCGTATTAAATTCATTTAAATGATCTACAACAGACCCACCTTTTGACATCTTCATATTAAATAATCTCTTCATTAGAAATACCTTGTTCGACACCGAGGGTTTTTCATACAATTTGGCCAATGCATCCATCAAACCCTTCATTGTCTTTTCTTTCGAAATATTGAAAGCCACTGACGTTGCTAGGCTCAGCCATATCATTCCTAGAGCCTTTCTGTCAAGAATATCCCATTCTTCATCCTTCATGGCCGTCGGCTTCTTTGCTACTCCGCTCAATGGTAGGAATAGATCCTTCTGATATAAATAGTCTTCCATCTGCATCTTCCATAACTGGTAGTTTTGGCTGTTAAATTTCTCGACCCTAAACTTTTTGTCTTCCGACATTGCTCCCACTCGAACTAGGAACCCTCTTTTCCTGCGAGTTACCTTATGCTCTGATAACAGTTGTTAGAAAAATAGGACCGCGGAGAAATAAAATAAAACAAATGAAAAAACAAAACACATAAGACACACAATAAAAGAGAGACACAGATTTACATGGTTCACCCAGTGTGGGCTACGTCCACTAGAGAAATTGCCAGGTCCTTCCTTTATTATTATCCAGCAAATGAAGGGATACAACCTATAGCAAAACCCGTTGTAACTTCCTCTTCTTTCTCTCAAAGTCTTCTCTCTCAGAATACAATATTCACCATCAACCATAGCCATGATACATTTCCTTCATAAAAGAGGGTTTCCTTCTAGGGAAAAAAACCCTAACATAATCTCTACCATTAGATCTGCGACCTTATAATGAAACATATAGATTTACAATGAAATTACAATATACTTTTAGAATGCAATTTTTTCTTCGAGGGCTTCTCCCCTGAACCCCCGCTGGGAGCCCGCTTGCTCCCAGACCCCCCAGCCAGGGGGATAGCCCCCCCATACCCTGCAGAGGGGGTACCCCCCCTCTGCACTCCCCCGCGTGGAAGAGTGTACATACTTTTGGGGTGTAAATAATTCATGGGGTATAAACACGACTGAAATTAAGGACCTCTGAATCAGGAAGACAATCAGGCTCCACAACCAACAATGTCGTGACATGGAAACCCTGAATTCCTCGTACTTGCACAATTTTCATCATGACCGGACCCAGAAACCATGAATTTCCCCTCACTTGCACGGTTTTCATAGCGGTCGGACACAAAGACCCAAAATTTCCCCGCACTTGCACTGTTTCCGTAGCAGTTGGACACAAAGACCCGAAATTTCCCTGCACTTGCATTGCTTTTGTCGCGACAGGGCACAGAAACCCTGAATTTCCCCGCACTTGCACCATTTTCGTCATGATCGGACATGGAAACCCTAACTTTCTCGTACTTGCACAGTTTATTTCTTGACAGACTTGAAAAGCTCAATTTTTTCGTCACTTTCACGATTTCTTTCGCGGCTAAACATGGAAACCCTGGATTTCCCACTCTTGCACAGTTAGTTTCTCGACCGACTCGGAAACCTCATATTTTCCTTCACGTGCACAATTATTATTTCTTTACCAACATGGGAACCCTGAATTTTCCCACACTTGTGTGGTTTCCTGTCACGACAAAACACATAAAATTCAAATTTTCCGTGCTCGCACCGGTTCTCTCACCCTGAATTTCCCACACTTGCACAGTTCCTATCGCAAATGGACATGGAAGCCCCAAGTTTCTTGCACTTAGCTTGGGCGGCTCCCATCGCAGTCAGACATGGAAGCCCCAGGTTTCCCACACTTACGCTTGGGTCACTTTCCTCGCGGTCGAATATGGAAACCCTAAGTTTCCCACGCTTGCGATTTTGGGCAGTTTCTGTTGTGGTTGGACATGGAAACC
The DNA here is from genome assembly GCA_000966675.3 of Picea glauca. NCBI lineage: Eukaryota > Viridiplantae > Streptophyta > Pinopsida > Pinales > Pinaceae > Picea > Picea glauca. The sequence goes on from JZKD02S0686258.1 coordinate 95,350, forward strand.
CCAAGTTTCCCATGCTTTCATTTTTGGGCGGCTTCCATTGTGTCTAGACATGGAAACCCCCAATTTTCTCATGCTTGTGCTTGGGCGGCTTCTCTCATGGATAGACATGGAAACCCCCCACGCATGGGTGGTTTCACTCTGGACCGACTTGGAAACCCCGAATTTCGTCACAGCTACAGAGGTTTTCCATCGCGATCGTACACGGAAACCCCAAATTTCATTTCAACTACGGAGGTTTTCCATTGCGTTCATACACAGAAACCCCTAATTTCATCACAACTACAGAGGTTTTCCATCGCGGTCATACACAGAAAATCGGTGCTTCCCACCACACCTAGACAATTTCCCTCGCGATCGAACATGGAAACCCTGTGTGTCCCACACTTGGACAATTTTTCTCAGATAGTCGGGTATGGAAACCCAAAGTTTCCCATGATTTCACTTTTGGGTTCTTCCCACTGTGGCCAAGCACGGAGACCCCAAGTTTCCTACACTTGCACTTGGGCGGCTTTCGCTACCTGGTCGACCATGGAAACCCCCCAAGTTTCCCTCCCTCGCACTTGGTCAGAGGCATGGAAGTGGGTTAGTCAATTCATGTCTTGTTATCACGTTTCTTGGTAGCACATGAGTGTTAAGTGTAGCGAAGATCATCTTGGGAGGTGCTTTGAATGAGAACCGTGAGCACCATGCCTTGCCCATGGTCAAGAATCGAAAACCCTGAATTCCCGACACTTGGGCCAGTTTCTCCCATGGTGACGAATTCCCACACCTGGGCCGGTTTCTCCCATGGTCGAGACTCAGAAACCTCAAATTCCCTGCACTTGGGTAGTTTCTCCCATGGTCGACACTCGAAAACCCCGAATTCCCTGTACTTGGGACGATTTCTCCCAAACACAAGACAAACTTGGGGTTTCTCGAATACAAACCCTCGAGTCAGTTTCTCCTGAACGCAAGGAAAAATTGGGGTTTCCTGAATGCAAACCCTTAGGCTGGTTTCTCCCTTGGTCGAGATTCAAAAACCCTGAAATGCCTGCACACGCGCAAAACCTTTCATATGCGAAACGAGAGGTGTCGATATTTAGGATGGGATGAGCATAGGCTCTGAATCAAGGTGACAAAGGGATAAATATCAGTGGATCATGGAAGCAAGGCCACTCTGCCACTTACAATACCCCGTTCCATATTTAAGTCATCTGCAAAGGATTCTTCTCAACGACCGTTTGAAATTGAACTTCAAAGCTGCCCCGATCGAGACACTTCCCAGTAGAGGTTCGCAAGTGACATGGGCCCCTAGGGGTGCCGAAGCGACACCCCTACTATGGGTCAAGATACAGTCAAGGAGTGACAAGCACCACTTCTAGCATGGATTCTGACTTAGAGGTGTTCAGTCATAATCCGACACACGGTAGCTTCATGCCACTGGCCTTTCAGCCAAGCGCCATGACCTGAAATTGTCGTCGAACAAACCAAGGACCGCAAGAAAAGAACATCAAAGCACTCGCAAGAAAAGAGTATGTGAGTTCTCTTACTTACCCAAAACCAACCAACACTCGTAAGGAAAGAGGATGTGAGTTCTCTTACTTACCCAAAACCGACCGACACTCGCAAGGAAAGAGGATCTGATTTCTCTCACCCATAAGCACAGCCACCAGAAGGGAACCCGCTGCCTCTCTGGCCCTGAAAAAACCATGCCCAACAATCAAAACCCCCAGTGATGGGTGCAAGCAACAACATTCAGATGCCGAGGCAGAGAAGTCGCCTGACAAAATATCAACACTAGATGAACTGAGGGTCGCAACTACAACGAATCACTCCCAAGGAAAAGAGGGTGTAAGGCCTCTTACTGAAAAGAAACCAACACCAACCCCACTCCCTCCTCCTCCTTTCTCAACTTTCAGTCCATGAAGTGAGTTCAACCAAGAACAAAGAGCACTCTCGACATGGGCTCGAAACAACCGCAACATAAAGAAGAAGAGGGGACAGTGAACCCTCCAACCTTCCAAACAACACATCAAGGTGTCCACGGGATCCACGACACTAGTCCAATACCAGCGTCAATGTGGTGTTGCCCACCAAAATGGCCCCTGTGGCCACCTTAACCCGTAGAAAAAATAAGGTGAGAACGTCCCCCAACCCCACTCCCTCCTCCTTTCTCAACTTTTAATCAAAGAAGTGGGTTCAACGGAGAACAAAGAGCACTCCCGACATGGGCTCAAAACAACCGCAACAAAAAGAAGAAGACGGGACAGTGAGCCCTCCAAGCTTCCAAACAATGCATCAATGTGTCCTGAGGATCCATGGCACTAGTCCAATACCAGCGTCAATGTGGTGTTTCCTTCCAAAACGACCCCTGCGACCACCTTAACCCGTAGACAAAAGAAGCTGAGAACATCCCCAACCGCACTCTCTCCTCCTATATAAATCTTTATTCCATGAAGTGTTTTCAGTCAAGAACAAAGGGCGCTCTCGACATGGGCTCGAAACAGCCGCAACAAAAAGAAGAAGAGGGGACAGTGAACCCTCCAACCTTGGTGAGGCCATATTAAAAAATATACCTCCAAGCCAAAATTGGTTCTTATCCGTCATCCAGCTCGTCTTTTTGCCTAGTGCTCCCTTGTGTGGTTGTTTTGGTTGCGTCTCTTCATGCATTTCGTTACGGCTCTTCATGTGTTTGGGCGCCCATCTTGCCAACTGGCCTTGCATTGCATTTGGGTGCCCCTCTTGCCAACTTGGCTTGGTTAGTTAGAAATTATCATCAATAGCTAAGTCCTTAAATTTATCTTGGTTAGTTAGAAATTTTATGATTTTCTCATCCCCTTCAAAGACCTTCCAATTAGAAATGTTGTTAGACACGGATGGTTTGTAGAGTAGTTCCATAGTGAATTGGGAGGCTTCATAATCTTTTAGAGGTGACAACCTTGAAGTCATTATGGACAAGGAATCAGCAAGGATATTCTTTGCTCTGGTGATCATGGTAATATTGAAAACTTCAAAATTATCTATTAACCTATGCACTTCCTATTGATAATTATTCAGGTGTGGGGAATTGGAATGTATATTATTTCTTACTTGTCTAACAATAATTTCATAATTCTCAAAAACCTTCAATTCTTTGATGTTTAAGTCTATGGATTTCTTTAACCTTGTACTAGAGATTCATACTCGATGGTATTGTTTGTGCATTTGAACTCAAGTATACAGGATAGGAAATGGCATTTACCTTTTGGATCAATGAGGATGTACACTGCCCCATACATTTCCTGTGATTTAGATCCATCAAAGTATATGGTCCAAATTTGTGAGTGAAATTTATCTGTTTCCCCTTACTTATCACTTTCTTGCTCTCTTATTTTTTGTTCCATGGTTTCTAGCACGGGTTCTTGATAGAAGAGGGTTTCCTCCGTCAGAATCAACGAATTCTCTTGAAAAAACATTTCAGAGTTTTGAGTGAGAGGGACATCAGATGGAACTGGAGAGAATTTCCCAAAATAGGAATCACAAGAATAATTGCTTAGCATAGTGAAATCTGTCGAGGAGGGTTCATTTAGGGTTTCTAGATCAATGACTGTATGTTTCAGATATCTTTCCCTATAAATTCTAATCATATTCTTGTGCCCCTTTAATTGTAGCCAAAGGTGTGCCTAGTCTGCACTAAAGTATCCGTTTAATTTATTAGACTAGTCTCAGCTTAACAATAATCCATAAACTTCTGGAATGTCTACTATAATGATGTCAATGACTTACACAAACTTAGGATGCATGGCTATTCTGATCATTACATCTTTAATTTCTCCCATGACCTTCACCTAGGTTTTGTCTAGTTGTATTACATTTTTATCACTCTTGAGAGGGACTGTGTTTAGTTTTTTATAGATGGATAGTGCAATAATGTTAGAGAATGCTCCTGAATCAACAAAACAGTTATGGAGTTTCCTGTTGAAGACTTCAAATGTTAAAAGGAAATGTGGGACAAAAGGTCTTCCCTTCTTATCTTCAGAACAAGTGTTCATAAGTGGTTTATTCCCTAGGTCTGTGGGGATTATATTTCTTCCTGGGTCAGTTCTTGTCATACAATTTTATACTTATTTCAAAGCCTGTAATAGGAAGTCCTTTTGCTGAGGGATCCTACAAATGTGCATAACTAATATATTATCCTTCAACTTCTTCAAATATTCAACTACATTGTAATCAAGTTTGGGTGATTCTTTGGTATGGATGCTTATAGGGTTCTTACGAGGAGAAAGGGGTGATTTTTGGTGATCAAGTGTTGTATTTTCCCCCAAAGTTTGGGTAGTAGAGAGATATTTAGAGACAGGTGGACCTTTGCCGCACATTTGCACAATTGATACCTCTACTGGGGGTTCTTGAGATTCCAATAGGTTGTCGAAAGGCATAATTAGGTTAGGATCCCATATCAGCATGGTTGTATCTTCTAGTGGATCAATATATTCTTGATCAACAACATTCATAAATGACCCTCTTGGTTTTTCGGTCAGGGAGACTTCGTCAAGAAACCGATTGGACATCAAATTCATGGCATGCACCCATTGAGGGAAGTCTCTTTCGGAGTGGTTTTCTTGGTGATAAGTACAGAAATAATGAGATGCTACATTTCCCAAATCGATATTTAAGTTAGCTGCGGGAGGTTCAATTTCTTTGAATGGAGGGATTCTTTTAAAGAAAGGCTTATAGGGCCTTTGGCCTTGGTTTCCTTCCCCTGCGTTTCTTTTCATGTCTATGATCTCGTTTGATAATTTCCTAACCATGCATTGTAGGTATTCTATATCTCCATTACCCTTTTCGGGAACTTGTTATGCTTGTTTCCTTGGTGGTCTAGTCAAAATGAATCCTCTCCTGGGGGGAGGTTGGACATATTTTTTAACTAACAAGACTTGGCATTCCTTACATCCTTTTATTTGGAACTCTATCATTTTGGCTTCTTCAAAATTCTCATGCAGGGTTTGTTTGGAAACACTCTTAACAAACATGGAAATAGAAGTTGGGAGGGTGTTAGCATATACTTCGATTTGCAACTCCTAAGTTGGTTTAGCTTGAGGTTGGAATTTGTTCAAAATAGTTGTGAATATTTGATGGAAATCTTTAACCTTCTCTTTTGACTCATGGTGGCTGCGAACAATTCAACCATCAAAGCTCCTGCAGTGGTTTCTTCAGAAAATTTATTTAGAAAATCCTTTTGAAACTTTGTCCAACTAGTTATGGATCCTACAGGTAGCTTAAAATACCATGTGGAGGCTGAGCTCTCAAAAGTGTAAGGGAAAATCCTGCAAACTACATATTCATATTGGACATTCATAAGTTTAATCGCTAGTATAAATTTCTTGATATGATCTTCAGGCAATCCTGAGGTCTCAAATCAAACTTAGGAAGTAAATTCTATGGATGTCAGGGAAGTTTATAGACATTCCCAAGGATGACCAAACAATCTCTGGTAAACCAAGGTTGATTGTTCTGATGTGGGTTTCTCCTTTATTCATCATGGTAATTGTGATATTCCGTGTCTTCGGATTCTAAGTTAAACTCCTCCTCTTATGAAAAATTGTCTAGTTCAGAGACATCGCCAGTTGGTGTTTTGGGGATCGGATTAAGAGGATGTTCGATTTCAGTGATTGCGAAATCTATTACGTATTCTATTGTGTGAATGAAAACCTCATCGGGAGTATTGACCACTTTTCTACTTATTTTTTGTCTTCGAGGAAGTATCGGAGATAAAGACAGTGCACCGATCTATCGGGAGTATGCTCTTGTGATTCTTATGAATTAATTTAATTCCTCGTGAGGGAGAGCATAAGGTATCCCAGGGAACAAGTTTTCTTCCTCAGGCTGGGGTGATTTACTCATTTCAGGAGTACTCAATGTGTGTGCGCTGTCTTGGGAATGACTAGCCATGCATGTGGCTTGTTTTGAATCTACAGGTTGTCTAAAATATTATGTGAAATATGTGTTCAATCATTCATTCTTCAGGCCCTCCTTATAGTGTACATTTTGTTGATGGGTCCTAAATCCATTTAGTTCAAAAACAGGAACCAAACCTGCCATCGAGTCCCAATTAGACTCTGCAACGTTTAATAGTGGAATGGTTCTCCAGATCTTGTGATGCGGCCAATTAATCGATGGGTTTTACGTTTTCTTGTGAAGGTGTCTCCTTCAGTTTGGAATTTCTCTTTTTGTATTTTCTCTTATGTGGGATCGATATAAGATGGAATCCCATATAAACCAACTTGAAAAAAGAACGGTAAAAGGTTTTAGCTACTGGAGAAGATGTTGAGCTTGGGATAACCCACTACTCAAGCATGTAGACGACAATTTTATATCACAGGCCTAGTACTAATATGTTAACCATGTGAGAATTCAATTATTGTCTGAGATACTAATTATCAAAAAGAAAACACATATGTGATAAATAATGGAAAGTAAAATAATTAACTTAACTCTAATCATCCATCACATAATAACATAACAATTCATCTTCATCATTAAAGAAAATAACTATAAAACATTGCATCAGATAACTTTATCAATGGATTTAATAACTCTTACTCGTTACAGCATACATTCATGAGACGAGATAGGAAATAGTTCTTCTCCACATCTAATCATATACGTGTTTGATGAAAATATAACTTGTCTCTGGTCCTGAAGGACTTCTCAATTAAAGGAAGCTTCAAAATAATTCTTAACAAACTAGAAAAGAGAGTTTCTTGCAACAACCATTGACACTTAACTAATCGGTCGATGCTCTTATTTATAACATAAAATTAACTAAAAATAACAGCTAAAGTGTAGTTAAGAAAAAAAAAACTCGCCATGTGGTGTTCTCTCCTAACAGTTTTCTAACAGTCATTTCAAAATATCACTTAAAAGGGTGACGCTTCTCATACTTCGACTAACTGATGAATAACTCCTCATAGGTGTTGGCATATGGGAGTCTCTATTGTTCCATCGGGGCCACGTAGATCTCCCTTATCTATATCACATGTGCCCGATAATTCACCATACTGGCAATTAAATTTTGTATCATAACCCGAGCTTTGATTAGGTGTTACGCGAATTTTCTTACCTACCCTAACGTTGTGTCCACCACCTTTGACAGTCTTTCAGCCCATGATGCATCTTGCTTGGTGTGCGATTCGATTATGTCACGCAAGTTGAAAAATTCGTTGGGTGTTCCGAACTCAGGAAGTCTGATCTCTTTCATCACCTGACTGATCTTAATCCAGTGTTTCTCGCACTTGGCCCATTTCTCTTGAATCTCTCGGTGTGGTTCCCGAGACATTTTTGCCCAATACTCAGTCACTTTCCTTATGTATTCAAGACTGCTTTCATTCAACACCTTAATGTTGTTTTCTTCTTTATCTTGGCCCTGTTGAACTGTACCAATGTAGTCTACTCTCTCCATGGGTTGCTGCACTTTTTAATACCACCGCTCCATATCCTTGCACGTCGCGAGTTCCATGAGAGTATCTTCATGTAGCTTGGCTATACCTTTAGTGAATAGGTGTTGCTCATATGTGAACCTGCTATAGGCCTCCTTGAATTCATTCCTTAGGTACACCACGGCCTGAGTGGTGTCCTAATAGTACTTAGCCAAGTGACGCAAATATTCTATCTCTTTCAGGGTGGTGGCCAACTCTTTTTCATCTCTTTTACCTCTGTCCAGGGTGGCATCGGAGATCGCCATCCCCATGTTGATAAGCTCGGATGTTCTAGCATATTCTGTGTTTATCAAATTTTCCTCTGTAGTGATGAGGATGGAGTGATCTGAATTGATCCTCCTCTTCTTGGTGGTTCTCTCGATGATAGCCTTCTTCCTTCAATCATAATATATAGCATGTATGTCGGCTACTTTGTCCATAGGTTCAGGAATATGTTGATCCTCCGATGTGAGTGTGTTTCCCAGACTTCTGCTAGTGTATACTTGTTCAAGGTTGGGTTCTTGAACTTCCTCGTTATGCTCCGAAGGTTCGGATTTTTCTATCTCCCATCGATTGTTTGAGTACCAAGTGAAATAGAGGCATCGGGGATAAACTCGATACTTAATTGTTCATCGACCGTCGGAACACTGACTTCTTGTCGCGGTGCTCCTTTCTCTAGCTCATCCGACATCGACTATTTTTTTGGACTATCCGCTTGAGACTCTGAAGCATCGGGCATTTTTGTGTCCTTAACACCCTCGACTTCCTTTTCTTTCTACGGGACCTCCAGGATTTGGACCTTGGGGACAGGAGAAGATGCATTATTCGGTCCATTTTCTTCTTCGATGTGCACAAGGGTCCCAAGAGATGCTTGTGGGATTTCATCATCATCATATATATTTATAAACTCACTCAAGGGGTTTGATGTGCTTGTTTCCACTGATACCTAGATTGTTTCTGGCTAAGTCGCCACACTTGTCGATTATCTAGCTGGTGGCGTTGTGAATTCAAGGTCGTCCAACCTATCAATTTCATCAATATTTATAAATTCAATGCTGCTCGTACCCACCTGGTTTCTGTCTGGGTTATCGACAAGGGATCCTGTCATTTCTGATAGGTCTGGTTCATCTTGTAGTTGATCAAGCACCTGCTATGCCCATTCTAACAAGAGAAATCCCCTTTCCCGTGAATCTTATGCCAAATGGATGCCTATGCCTTGCATTGGGGCTATCAAGGGGCTTCTACTACTTTCGTTTCTTTGGATGCTATTCTTTCTTCTCTGTATTTGAGGGTCCCTTGAGCTGATTATTCCAGGGCTATCACTTGTTCATCCAGGATCATGGCCTTGTGTAACATCCCCGACCCTCCAGAGACCAGGTAATGCTACCATGTGGAATATACACACTTATATGATATATATGCATTTTAGTCTATTTAAAACACTTAATCACATTAACACAAAATTACTGCTACCAGTTCAGATTCAAACAAGATTAACAGTAAATCCATATGCAATGGAATACATGATAACATTCAAGCATCACAAAACATGCATAAAATATATAATCATGCATAGTGACTACAATGACATCGAACCCCCAACATGGTTGACTTCTTGATATTTAACTGCATGTTCCCAGGTCAACATTTGTCTTCTTGGAGCTACATGGACTCCATTTTTCATACGTTCCTTTCCCAGGAACCTGGGACAACACTTGGTCAATTGACCATCTTAGCCTTTTAGGAAATAATATTAAATTATTATCTTCTTTAGAGGTAATCCTCCCTAGTTTATCCCTTAGGCCCAAACACTTATCCTCTTCCCTTACCCAACCTTGTGGAATCTTAGTCCCCCATAACTCTTTCTTCAAGGTCGGTCTACACACAATGATTTTTATATTTTATTAATGATTTTGCATAATTACATATACAAAACAGGCTCTTGGCCTTAGCATCCTAGGCTCTCTGGCCTAATCATCACATAAGCCTCCTAGCTTATTATAACACTCAGCTCACCAACCTACAAAACATGTTTACAATTTGTAAATACAACTGGGGCTCATCCTTGGGGTATTACAATCCCCTCCCCTTATTTTTGCATTGTCCTTAGTGCAACTTACTTACACATATATAATTAAAAAATGATTCAAAATATCCAACCTTTAGCTATTGGAAGCCCATTATCCAGCTTTACTTTCAAGCACCAATTCTTGTATCCATACTATAGTTGAAACTTAATTACTCTATTCCATAGAGTTTCTTTAGGAAAGAATTCAACTTATTGTTCCTTGTTACATGCTTCATTTAAACCTCATTGAAAGCATCGAATGGTTGTAGATATGCAATGTTCCATCCATTGATAAACTCTCAGAAGTGCTATGAATCCACAGATGTAAACACTATGTTCATACACCTATTCATTCAAAAGCAACATTAGAACATACATGCAATATATATATAAGAAATTCTAATAACATTATAACCTATATACGAATTACAAGATACATAGCATACAATGAATAGAGAATTGATACTTATATTTTGATTGAGAAGACTTCCATATCAACATGGTCTAGGCCAAGGTACCAAAACCCAACATCATTCCAACCAACGATCTCTCTTCCCAACATGCATGTCCCACCCCAGGAGCGTGCACCTTCACTATCACACAGTCCATTGGTTGTTACACCTCCCTTTCCTTGGGCTTCAACAACAGATCGGACAGGAAGTCTTAAAGCATCGTGGCTCGAGGAGTTCCATCTTCCCTGAGCTACTCTTTGTAGTCAACATTCCACTTTAATCAACATAATCTCATATGCATCACCCACATGCAGTTATCATGAGAAAACATAAAATAATTCATTTAGGAACTCCAATTAGTTCAAAAGGGAATTCGACTTTTCCCCCAAAACATGAAATTCTATTTCATAATTCATCTTGGTTGTTGCCATATTATTTGAATGAATAACATTGGATGTGGTAAAGGCTGGAGGCCTATATTAATTCAAATCTTTTTATCTTTTGAATGCACACACTGACATAGTAGAATGCCATGTTATTTTGGTTATGGGGTAATAACCAAAGAATTAAAAGATAATAACTTGTTGTAGGAATGAATGCCAATAAGCTAGTCATGTATGAGACTAGGACACGGTTGGATATGGAAAGGTATGGATATGGAAAGGTTATGATCCACATAGGTACTAAAATCTTCATATCTTTAAATAAAACTTGGAATGCATCCCTTTTTCTAACACTAATGAACACCATAGAATTATATTCTTGGTGTAGTGCTCGGGTCGAAAAGGAAGGCATCCAATTAAATTGGAAGACAATAGGAAGTGTGTGGAGAATGTGTCAACACATTGGCCAGAATTCCAACTCATGGATAGTGAGATACATGACTAAGATAAAGAGATTATGTAATTCAATGGAAGGTGTACTGAATAAGTATGCATGAAGAATTGCACTCATGCATAGTAACTGATAGAATTGTATACTAAATGAAATGGTTGAATATGTTTTGTAAGTACATGCATATATATTATTGCATGGAAATAATTGTTATTAGTAGATGAAATGTTGGTAACTCATGAAGTTGAGGACATTTCAGGGAGGTGTTGGACATTGCAACAGGAAAGTTGCAAGTCAAGTAGTCACATGAGCATTGACTATAGGAAATTTTCTTGTTCAAAAAAAGAAGTAATGAACTTATTGTTGTTAATTATGAACATCCATATGCATAGAATGACGAGTCATTCTATTTTATTAAATTGTTTGGTAATTGTGATTGAATTTATAGGTGTGGGAAATTCTAATATCACTACATAATATTTTGTATATATTGCAATTGAATTATGATGTATAGGAAATCCTGACAATTTGTTGGATGTATGCAAGATGAAGAATTACAGTAAAAATGGTATGCATTTTGGTGCCTGTGGAAAATTGTAAACATGTTTTGTAGGCTAGTGAGCCGAGTGTTATAAAATCTAGGAGTCTTATGTGATGATTAGGCCAGAGAGCCTAGGATGCTAAGGCCAGGAACCTATTTTGTATATGTAATTATGCAAAAGAATTAATAAAATATAAACATCGTTCCGTGTAGACCGACCACAAAGAAAGAGTGATGGGGGACTAAGCTTTCCCAAGGTTGGGTAAGGGAGGAGGCTAAGTGTTTGGGCCTAGGGCCTAAGCTAGGGGGCCTTAGCTCTAAAGGGGATAATAATTTTTTATTATTTCCTAAAAGGATATGGTGGTCAATTGACCAAGTGTTGTCCCAAGTTCTTGGGAAAAGAACGTATGCAAAATGGAGTGCATGCAGCTCTAAGAAGACAGGTGTTGACCTGGGTGCATGAAATTAAAGCTAAATAAGTCAACAATGTGGGGGGTTCACTCTTTCATTCTTCCATCCTCCGCATGAGTTCATTGGGATGCCCGTCTGAACCAATTTTTCCTCTACGCTCGACCTCTACATTGTTTCATGGTCATGTACCTTGAAACCTGTGTAAAATCAACAGACTGATCTGTGTCTCCGAGAAATTTTGAGTATCCCGTATTTGTCTGAATAGTAAAGGGAAGTTGAATTATGTGATTCAGGAACCCAATATACCCACATCTGTAGAGATGAGTTCGTACCTTAACCATTTTTGGGTGGTTTCTTTCTGTTGTTTGAGCCATGTTGTGTCATAATTGTGGGTTGTTGCAGCCATGCAGTTCCTGGACTGAGTGTGGCTTGATGCCTTTTTTTTTTCCTAAGTTGTATTGACCAGTAGTTGTTGTCCTCACCTTGCGAGAATTGAGATGAAACTAATTGAATAAGCATATTTTCAGGCTCATGGTTGAAGAGGCATGTTGTCAGGCATGTGAGCAACTCTCTTTAGGTGAGAGAGTTTGTTGGGAAGTGATTTTCTCCTAGAGAGAGTCCAGCACCAGCTACAAATCTCTCATAATTCTTGATCCAGCCCATTGCCAAGACCTTGAGAAGGAGGTGAAGCAGTTGATGGACTATGTGACAGTGAAGGAGTATACTCCTGGGTGGAACAGGCATGTGTGGAATGAGAGTCCATGAGTAGTGGGCGTAAGAAGGCTCTTGGAGAGAATCCTTCTAGTTGCAATATGCAGTTTCCTTTAACCTCAGCCTAGTCTAGGATTCCCTTTCCCTAGGTGGAGCTTAGTCCCATCTCATGGGTGACTCACTGCTGAGAATGATGAGCAGCATGGTCTATGGCTGGAAGGTTCATGAAAGGTTTGGACGTGATTGGTAGTCTTCTAATAAAATATAAGTATTGCTTTTTTGTTCATTTACATGTTGTTTAATGGTACATATGTTGTAATTGATGAGTATTGCCTATGTATGTTGTATATGTTCCATGTGTAGGCTTACTATTACTTCCACATTAATATGTTATAATTATATGTAAAATAGGCATTCTATGTTCATATGGATGTGTATTTTTTTTCCGCAAGTATCTCTATGTGGCATATCCAGTAGTTAAGGCTACAGTTGTCACAGAACAAAGAAGTAAAATACAAATTTAAGGTTGTGTTGGTAGAATTACCTGACCCGTGATGGCCAGGGATGTTACACCTTGAACCTAGTCATCTTAGGATTGGCCATCCTTGCCACCACCTCATCCCAATCTTGAGTGTTTTCGGTGAAGACCTCATATTCAAATTTGTGATGGGCATAGGGCCAACATGAAGATACTTGTGATGTGTGCTTCAAGACTAGACCCTTTGGGTCATGTTTGAAAAATAGGTCATTCTAGAATCAAAACTCTAATTGACTCAGTCCTTCCTACTTGGCTTGAGTGGTGTCTTTTACCAGGTAGAAACCTATATGGAATCCATAAGGTATGAACGATCGCTTCTTATATTTTACCAAAGTGGCATTATAACCTTGTAGGATGTTCCGGTAACATATTTCCCCTACTACTAGTTGATCAAGAACATACACAGGTAACACATGTGGTGCTTTGGTGGCCCCGAAAACCCTGATGTAGGCATCACGCTCATCCAAGTACCAGTGACCTACCTTTGATATCATATTTTTGGCCGTAACCAATAGTCTTGGGAACTCTTTCTTGAAAAGAAAAAAATGAATGCACATGATGAATTGATCGCAGATGAGGGAGTATGATTTCTTGTACCTATTTTCCCATAGGATGGTGAAGTAACCGTGGACCAGGAGTTCTAAGGTGTGTCAACTTAAGTTCATTTTGGTAAAGACATTTCTGGCACAAATGACGTCCAATAAATAAGAAGCCATGTAGAAGGATGGATTGTCTCCTTCTTTTGGCATCTGAGCCTATTGAATACAAATGCTCAACTTCTTTGAAATTATGGCACCCCAATTAATTCCTCTCCCAGAAATTTCTATCATGTAAGGTAGAGGCATTCATGCCTATGAAAACCTGGAACAATATTTATCCCCATAAAATTGACAGATGAGGTCCATCATATAGATATACATCTCCCTTAGGTTGGTCATCGGGTGCCAGAAGAAAGTTTGATTGGTGTACTTTTTATCCTCTCTCCACCATGAAGCCATTACCCGGCTGGTGTCATGTTTCTCATAGAAGATTACAACAAAATCGGTGTTCAGTCGCTCATTCGGGTCTCTGAGCTTGTAGTAATTTTTCACCTCCACCAGAACGAAAACCCCGACACGCTCGCCATTGTTGTCATTAATCAAACACATTTTTTTGTCTTTGTGGATAATAAGCCACTTCAAGAGTTATGTGCAAGGGATAACTGTAGTTATGCTCGCTACCATGTGTAGGTGCACTCCTTGGATATTGGGAAAGACTTCATCGTCAAGATTTCTCATATCGAGGTCATTGTGTGGAGTATATTTAGGAAATTCTTCTCGCTTGATATTCTTGAAGAGTTCTCCCCATTATGGGAGTATTGCCTTGGTCCCTATGCTTTATTTTGTGTATCCAAATATGGGAGGCTGACTGAAAATCTTTTTGGTGGATGTCCTGATGATTGGTTCTGGCCTTGGAGTGAATTCTAATTGCTTTTCTTGCCATGGGGACGAGCCTTATCCTTCCTTTGATTCTTTCATCTTCGGCACCCTCGAAAATCGCCTAGTACTAGGTTTCTTTGGAGGCATTGTTCCTACAACTGAAATCAATCCTTTAGCACATGCATATAGGGTAACACCGGATAAAAATGTATGAAGTGAAGCATAAAAAATACACAAAATGGTACATACCTGTAATGCTTGATAAACCTGTTGTTTAATACTCACGGGATCTTGGAAATTTCATCTGAATTTCTTGTCTCGCTCCTATGGATTCTCTGAACTTCTTTGCACATGATAATCTTGTTTATGAAAATCTTGAAAGAACTTAAATGGGGAAGTAGTTTTCATGTCATATCAGCCAATTAACTCAGGTTATGAGTGAAAATCAAATGAAATATGTCCCCAAATCTCTGCAATTCAATTCATCATGGGTTGATGGTGTGTTGGCAGTCGTTTCATATTTTTATCCTATCTGATAAGCTGCCTACGCAAGTGTTTTGTAACCCTTGATTCTCATCGCAATCTTTTGATATAACGACATGTTTATATTGTGCATTTCCATAACTGTCTTCTGTTCTCATTTTCACGACTACAAGTGTGAAAACATGAAAATCGTCACTGGATTATTATGGTCACTCTTGTCTATGTGTTCATTGCATTTCCAATTTAATTATAGTTGCACAGTTGGCAAGTCACCAAAATCTTTACTCATTTGGAATTTTTGTTGTTAATATGATTTCAATTTTTATCAGACTGTGATGATTTTCTAATGATTGTGATTCAATCGTTGATTTATTGGTGGTTTGATGTACTTTGATCAAATTCCTTGGCACATTGGTTTCATGAAAACACATTGACATTATGGATTAGACCCTTGATGCAATCATTTCATACAACATATATTTGTTATAATCAAACCCTTGGTGTTGATTTTGAAACAATTGTTTTGATTTTAAAACCATGCAAATACTATTGCTCATCTAAAATATTTGGGTCGACTCACCATAGCTTTCATTAATTGTTTGAATGGCATTTGATTTTAACACATTACAATAGTGATTTGAATGACCATATGCGTCGTCGGTTGTACATTTGGATATGACTATTTTGCATGGGATGATATAGTTCCACCACCCCTGCACACTTTGGAATTAATGCTTTCCTCCTATCTCGGGTCACCTCTGTTGGTTTTGGGGAAGTATGTGAGCTATTCGATCCTGCGTTTACCCTGACCAAACCCTTTCCCATTCACTCGACTCACTGTGTGCTCTCGTCTATGGAACCTGTGGTGCGTATAGAGCCTAATGGAAACAAAACACTCTTGCTTTTCGACAATGCCCGTGAAGATTTGGAAAACAGTGGTTGGTTGGTGTTTATCCATAAATTTGAGGGTTTTAAACTTTCAGTTGCCCAACAGTTTTCCCTCACCTTTGATGGTTACAGGGCTAAGTTCGGAGACATACAGCTTGAGCTAAATGAGGAATTCATAAGCTCAGCTACAGGACTACTAGCTATAGGGAAAAGGTGGTTTAAAAATGCCAAATTCGACGAGGTGTAGTGGTCGCTCCTATTCACATCAAGAAAGATTGTTAGCTGCGATAGAGGTATGCCTCTAACTACCCTCAAACCTGGGTGGCACGATATTTTGGCAATTGTTAAGCAGTTTGTGACCTGCAAAGGTCATTATTTCTTGGTATTTTTGTATCATCTTCGGTTATTGATGAATTTTATAGGCTACCCTCTGAATATGCCACATTATCTTTTACGTAGTCTGTACAAGATGTCCAAAAGATTCAATCGTGAGAAGGCCGATAGCAGCCTTTTCCATCACTGCTTGATCAAACTCATTATCGTCCACCATTTAAGCCTTAGTGGTGATAGTTGGCAAGCCTTCCTATCAAGGAATGGATTTTCCACTCTCAAGTCTGTCCAAGTGGACAAGTTTGTGGTTACTGAAACTCTGGTTGGGCCAGCTATGCCACTTCATATCCTTCTACCCCCTGTCAAACCCTCGAATTGCCCCGACCTTGCTCTACCCGATACCATGTCCGACATGTGTGCTAAAGACAAGACTAAGACTGCTAAGAATCTTGTGAGGAAGAAAGTTAAGGGTGATACTGGTGTGAACAGTAAAGGGAAGAAAAATGCATGATGGATATCCAGATGTGCCAGAAACAAGCCCAAGAAAAACGTCGACCAAAAGCCAATAGTCTTGAGTGAGGACTCGGACTCCAATATCGAGCATTTCCTAGACGAGGAATATCCCTATTCTCATGGCCTATGCTCTATGGAAACTTATGAATATGTCTCCAACTTACCTCTGTGCCTCAAAAATGACCCTAACTACTCGGGAATTAAGCTTCACAATCAAACCCCTAGTAACATGAAAGAACCCTCGCCTGTGATGCCAAAGCCTGATCAATCACCATGTGCTCAATGTAATGCCTGGATTGAACATTATTAGACCGACGTTACCCTGTTGCAATCTAAGATCAAATCATTAGAGGAACGAGTTGCAGTGCTGTCAAAACAGAGAGAGAGGATTCAAACCAATGAGAAAAAACAAAAGACCACCGGTTCAATTGTCTTCAGAAACGTCGAGGCAGCAATGGCCTTTGTCAATTCAAAGTTATCATGATCGAAGCATTTTCTTACTGCCCAGGTATGTACTTCAATATCGATTTTGTTGGTTGAATTAATATAACCGAATGGGTTTTCTTTCAATTAACTCTGTTCATTTCTAATAGATTCAAAATGACTCAGTTATTTTCATTTTACCAAAAATGATATCGTTATGAATCATGTACAGAAGATTTGTTTGATAAACTCGGACACAACTATGATTTGGTTAATGTGATTTTATTGTTCTCATATTAGTATAGATGATTGGTTTGTTTTTTATTCTATTTGGTTTGCCTTTGAAACAATTTTTCACATTTCAATCAGGGTAGTCGATTGGTTTTGCTTTCGATTAGTTCTGGTTGTTTTTAATTAATTCAAAACAATCCTGTTGATTTCGATTTACCAGAAGCGATTATGTTTCGTTTTGAATAAATATTTTCGTTTGGATTATGATTGCATTCGACCTGTATAAAAGATTGGTTTGCTAAAATCATGTGGCTATGTTTTGATTGATACGATTTAGCATAACGATTGTGTCGGCCCCAAATTGTTTCGATTCTTTCCTATTTGATTTGATTTGCAAATGATTGTTGCGTGCCTTGAATTAGCATAATTACTTGTATGAGTTGGATTGATATCAAAGATAGATTTGATACGGCTCTGTTAGTTTTGATTTTCAAAAATGATTATGTTAAGTTTGGATTGACATATTTTGTCTCTATTGAATTCATATGAAATACTTGGCTAAGTCGATTATAGTCTGTTTTGAAATTAGTTCAAGAGATGATTTCGATGGTTCCCCAATTGTTAATCGATTCTATCTACTCCCAATTGGTAATAACAAATGTTTAACATTTTGCATATATTCCTGTCACTGTTCGGTTAAGAAACCATGATTTCGTTTGCTTCAATTTGCATACAAGTTTTGGTTTGATGTGGCATGAATGATTCTCTCTGTTTGGAATTAGTAATTAAATATTTGGTTCAATAAGTCGAATATAATTCTGTTAAGTTTGAGATTGATTTTAAAACGATTATGTCTTCAAATTAGACCAGCTATAGAATTGCAAGATTCTGTAGCTAGTCTTAAGATTTTGATTTTTGTTAATTTTATCAATAAAACGTTATCTAAACTTGTGTATTTTTGTCTACCCACAGGTACCTATGAATTTCATTGACAAATTGGACATGCTGTAGTAGTTTAGATATGGTTTTGTTTTAAGTTGTTAGCTTAAGTTAGAAATAGAGAAGTCTTGGGAGATTATTCCCAGATTTTTTGTAAACTGCTTTGATAATTCCCACAGGGATGTTTTACCCTGTGGTCTTTAAATACTTGTGATTTTTTGTAATGAACCCATCATCACTGCTGGTAGAACAAGACTATGGATTTATGATGATACAGACTGGGATGAAATTTGATGTTTTGTAATAGCGTTAGATTTCAATATATCAAACTTTTATTTCAAGTTTTCTTCATATTTGTTTGCAATCAATTATCGACTACTTAGCTATCATGATTCATTGCAGGTTGATGTGATTTGGTTTATGTGTTGTCCATATATGATCTCTCTTATTTTAAAAAGTACAGCACTTGCTTTGTTTCAATTTAATGAATTAAAGGTTTACCTTCTTCGTTAAATGAATCATTTTGTACAAATCTTTGCACACAGATTTATCTAAATGCGATGATTTGTAAATCATAAGATCGTTGTCAATTTTATGTCTTGTTTGTTATGTTATTGATATTCAAAAGAGCATTGTTGCTTCCTGTTTACAAGAAGCTTGCAGAGAATCTGGTGTGGGTTTCCTCCCATCGAACAACTGAACTGGATCCTTTACACGGGACAAATTGGAAAGCGTTATTACAGGTTAGTTTATTAGTGTTATTTAAGTAGTTTAGAAAGATATATATAGTTTAGATTTATTGGTTAGGATTATCATTTTCGATTGCTCAGCTTAGATAGTTTCCGTTTTATTTCTTTCTCATAAAATTATAAAATCAAAAAATAGTTTTACTGTCACAGGATAGCTCACAAATGATTTTAGCAGGTTCTCATGTAAAATCTGTAATCTGTAAATATTGTACATTTGTGATTAAGATCTAATTATGTTGATAGTTGAACGTTTAATTTCGTAGAATTATTATAGTATTAGACAGTAAATTGTATATATTTATTTCAGATTCATTTATAGTTTTCTTTAATTATTGTTTTTCATTTAAATTAGTTCTTTTAGTTGGTTTTTATTTCATTTTCCTAGGACTTAGATCGGCCAACGGAGCCGCTAAACCCGTCAGGATGGATCATCCCAAACGTCTTGGGTTATTTAGACAACCTCGGACCGGATCCACTCTTCCAGTTGGCAAGCGTTCATTTTTCGCCCGTCAACAAATGGCGCTAGAAGGAGGGCCTGAAATTTATTAATGGCATGAGGTGGTCGTAAGACTCCTCCACCACCTAATCACTCACCTATAGTGACAAGAAGTCATTCAAATGACAACATCCCCCCTCAAACAGCAACCACATCAAACGACGATCTATGGATCATAGTTGAACCAGCAACCCCAAATCCTACAGGTGGTGACGTACAAGAGATTGTCCGCCAATCCCTCTTAAGAACACATAGTGCCTTCTCCCGTTTAAGGTAACCAAATCGGCCTTTGGACCAAACTTTAGATTTCTCTGATATCATAGAACAGCTTGGAGGCACTAACCTCACCTTAAACCCTACAGATCCAATCATCACTCCTACTACAGGAGGATCTGGAATACCACCCTCACCACCTCCATCATCTCCTTCTTCTTCTGGAGAAGAATCTTCTGACAAAGGCAGTTCCCCTTCTCAGCCTTCCACACCACCTACACTAATGGCCAACCAGAACAATCTTGCTAGACCTTGGTTCGACTAGGATGTAGTAGCCGTACCTGGGGCTCAGCATCCCTTAACCAAACATCCAGAGAAGTGGCTTCCCAAGTTTGATCCTGACTCTAAACAGATCGTCGAAGACCACATTAAAAAGTTTATGTTAGCCATTAGACTCCGTAATGTCGAGCATGAAGACATAGTCTGTAGGTTTTTCCCCTATACTTTCGAGGGCAATGCCTCTACCTGGTACTTTGCCCAGCAACCCCATACCATCGTGTCTTGGGGAAAGTTCGAATCCTTCTTTATGGAAAATTTCGGAGACGATAAGTCCTCGGAAGTCCTAGTTATGGAGCTTTCTAGCTTAAGAATGAACCCAAAAGAGAAAATTAAAGACTTTACTCAAAGATTATTAACACTAAAGAACCGAATCCCTACAGACTCAATGCCTGCCGAGAATCTTATCATAGCATACTATACCAAATCCTTGCATCAAAGTATATCCATTTGGGTAAAATGATCTAAGAAAGCTACATTGTTAGAAGCCTTCGAAGAGGCCAGCCAAATTGAAAAAGACATACTTAGTTTAAAAGACACTACTAGCAATGAAATAGAGACTAGTTCATCTTCCAAAAATAAGATCGAAAACCTCCCTAGACCTTCTCAAAATAAAACACAACCTGAAAGCTCCGACTTAGAAAACCTAACTAAATTCGTTCAAAAATTGTCAAATCAAGTTATAGATTTGAAAAGGACAGCCGAAGTAGCTTATTCGAGAAAAGGGCCTTACAAACCCCCGTTCAGGGAGCCTTTTCCCACCAACCGACCTAATCCAAATACCGAGGGACTAAACCTAGAACGTTTTCAATTCGCCCTTCAAACCATTCTAGAAGCCCAGGATAACTTGATGCCTCATGAGATTCCTGAGGAGGTTGTTGAACAAGAGACAGTTCAAGAAGAAGAGAAATCTTCTCCGAACATTTTTGGACACTTCTCAGATAGTATTTTTCAGGCTAACTTTGAGACAGTACATCCCTACAATAATAGGAGTAAAACAACAAACAAACCTTCTTCCGAAAACACTATGACTTTGCCCCCAAAGCAATCTAAACCGGCTGAGACTAAATAGAGTCATGTAAACCCCAACTTAGATTATGATTTAGTTGAAGATCTAAAAAAGTTAAGGGCTAACATTTATGTTTATGAATTGTTAAAATTTCCATTTATGCTACAAAAAATGTTACAGAATATCGCAGAGAATAGCAAAAATGGTGATTCAAATAGTAACAAGGTTGTACAAAACAAAGTTCCTCATAAGACTTTTTCTAAGAATATTCCTGATCCTCATCATAAAGGAATCCTTCCTGTAAATAATGTAACAAATGCAGATAAATTAGCTTTAGAAACTGTGAGAAAAAAGCCACAAGCTTCCACACTTATTACTCGCAGAAATGTACCTCCATTTTTGTTAACTTTCGAAATCTTTAATAGAAACATGCAAAATTTTATGGTAGACTCAGGAGCGTCATCCAATGTGATGCCATGGTCTATATGTCAAAAGATTAACACTGAAGTTGAACCATCCACTTTAAAAATCATACAGCTTGATCGAACTAGTGTTAAGGTCATAGGCGAATTAAGAAGTGTGCTTATAAGATTATCATCTAACCCCAAAGTTCATCAAGTAATTGATATTATTGTTGTGGATATTCTAGAAGTGTATGGTCTTTTTTTAAGAAGGGACTGGTTGAAGCAACTACATGGCTATTTCGCGACAGATTGGTCTCACCTGTGGCTTCCAGAAAATGGAAAGGCCAACAAAATCAAGGTAAATCATGAAGTCTACCTTAAGTTCACGGTCACAGATTTGAATGATCCCAATGAACCATTTACACATTCTGCTAATTCACCCGAAATACAAGGGATGGATACCTTCTTCGACAATTTTATGGCCGAGACTTCAACTATCATTAACCCATAACAACAATATGAGATTGTAGCATATGTGCAGCCAACAGCTTCTACACAATGGTCTCATGCACCCGATAAAAATCAAATATGGTCTCTTTATTTTGACGGGTCAAAGTCCAAAAAAGGAGCAGGTGCAGGCTGCATTATTATTGATCCCTCATGTAACAAAACCTTGATTGCATGTAGGTTAGAATTTGAATGTACTAATAACACAGAAGAATATGAGGCTTTACTGCAGGGCCTCAGAAAATCTTTAGACATGAACATTCAAAATTAAGTTGTCTTTGGCGACTCTGAAATCATGGTTAGATAGGTAAGAGATTCTATCCACTGTCTGTCTCTGCTTCTTAAAAG
Organism: Picea glauca; assembly: GCA_000966675.3. NCBI lineage: Eukaryota > Viridiplantae > Streptophyta > Pinopsida > Pinales > Pinaceae > Picea > Picea glauca. The sequence continues at coordinate 117,625 of JZKD02S0686258.1, forward strand.
CTACCAGTCCGAGGTATGGAATTTAATGAATAAATTTTTTGTTTTCAATATAAATTATATTCCTAGATTGAATAATTCTAAAGTTGATCTATTAGCTAACGTAGCTTCCAAACTTTTTCCTGCGGAAGGCTTGTCCCCAAATGCTTTCTCCGTTGAACCGTTGTTCAAGCCATCCATTCCCGACAACATTACGAACTGGAGAGTCTTCGACGACGATCAACAGATCATTAGCTTCCTGCATATGGAAGAAACTTTCCAAGGCGCGGTAATCGACGAATGCACTAACAACAACAATTTGCGCGATTTCACAGTAATACCAGATCCGAGATCTCTTGAATCTTCATCGGACATGGTAAATCCGATCCCTAAATTTGTAGTTAGATTAGAAAAATTTTACGATCTTCAAGATAAATTCAAAAAATCGATCAATTGTAAAACCAATAGTTCCTCGTTATCATATGAAAAAGTAAACTTAGGAACTAATGACAATCCGCAGTGTATTAATTTAGGGTTGGGGTGTTCTCAACAAGAAAAAGTTGCATTTATTAAATTGTTTAAAGAATTTAAAGATGTTTTTGCATGGACGTATGATGACCTTAAAAATTTCGATCCTAACATCATACAACATGTCATTCCTATGAAACCCCAAACCTTACCCTTTCAACAAAAATTAAGAAAAATG